>CM035152.1:18264298-18353533 GCA_020205615.1 Panax quinquefolius
ATTAGCCTAATAAAACGTAATAACTTTATAAAAGTATTTCGCTTTTATATAAAAATTTTTCATTTTTATATAAAAATTTCGCTGTTTTATTACGTTAATAATACTAATAAAACAAAACCGAGTGACTTATCACGTAAGCCTTAATAATCAATACCGCGTGTTACTATGCAACCACGCCAGACATCGCATTTTTTTACTACCGAGTAGTTCAACAAGATTAACTTCAGTAAAACTTCCGTTATTTTCATAAAATATTTTTGTCATTTTCAATCCGACAATAATTACATTGTGGGGTCTACTAATGATTGTTATGCCGTCATCACGGATATTCCCCGACAAAAAGAATATTTCCGACCAATCGAATATAATATGACAACTTGTATACTTTGCAAAATTTGTAAATAATACCCACAACTATAACATTATATCAAATTATTCCATAATATTCAAAAATGATATTTATAGAAAATTCATTTTTATTCATAAAAAAGTTACATCTCCCATTCTTAAGAAATTTATCAAATTAGGGTACGTGCGATACGGTATATCAAGATAACTCTTTTGTCGATCTTGTGAGGTTTTTATATCTTGTGAGGTTTTTGGATCGGATCATTTGAATCTTTTCAGTAGTCATACGTATCAACTCCGGTCCCAACAATGTTGCTTCACCCACCTCATCCCAAAGATAATCGAGAACGACACTTTCTTCCATATAACGCTCAAATAGAGCCATGCCAATACTTGCTTGATAATCGTTGTTGTAGGAAAACTCCACCAATGGTAAGAACTTATCCCAACTTCCTTGAAGTCAAGGACACAAAGTCTTAATAAATCTTCAAGAGTTTAAATAGTCCTCTCTCGATTGTCCGTCCGTCTCGAGGATGATATGTCGAACTAAATCGTAAAACTGCGCTCCATAGCTTTTTGTAAACTAACCCAAAAAATCGTGAAGTGAATCTTGGGTCTCGATCGTAAACTATGGATACCGGCATACCATGTTAATTTTACAATCTCGCTTATGTACATACAAGCAAGACGCTCAAGTGTATAAGTTTCTCGATTGATAAGAAATGAGCAGACTTGGTCAATCTATCAACAATGACCCAAATCGTGATCTACGCTTGAGAAACCTTGGGAAGACCAAGAATCTAAATCCATGGTAATGTGCTCCCACTTCCATTCTAGAATTTCAAGTGGTTGCAATGGACCTTTTGGTACTTGATGCTCTACCGACTCGTTGACAAGTTAGACACTCTTGAGATAAATAAAATATATCTCTCTTCATATTGCTTCCACCAAAATGTACGATTTAAGATCACGATACATTTTGGTACTCCTGTGATGGATTGCAAACGGTGTGTCAGGCGCCTCCATCATGATTTTATACTTTAAATCGTGGATCGTTAGGAACACAAAGTTTGAGTCGACTCAAGTATTCCTTCTTCATCGATTCTTGCTTCCTAAGATAGCACCTTCGCACTTTTCTTCCTCATAACGATACCTCCTGTGTCTCAGAGTTGAGCAAATTTTAACTTTATCAATTAAAGTTAGTTCTACTCAGATATTCGCCATCATCACGTGGGTCCCTCGAGTCTTTATCTCTATCTCCATCCTTTGCAAGTCATACAAAATGGGCCTGCGTTGACAATATCGCACTCAGCATTCAAGATATGATCTTCTACTCAACGCGTCACTACCACGCTCGCTTTTTTCAAGATGGTATGGATGGTATGATCATAATCTTTCAATAGTTCAAGCCAACGTCATTGTCGCGATGTCGAGTTCCTTTTGAGTGAAGAAATATTTGAGGCTTTTATGATCCGTAGAAGATCTCCACTTTCTCCCCATACAAGTAATGCCTCCAAATTTTTAAGCGAAGACAACAACCGCTAACTCTAGATCATGAGTAGGATAATTCCTCTCATATTCTTTGAGTTGTCGTGAGGCATAAAGGCTATGATTTTCCCATGTTGCATGAGAACACATCCTAACCCTTTGCTCAAGCATCACTGTCAGATGAAAAATCCTCCAAACCGATGGTATTGTCGTAACAAAATAAATGAGTCTCCTCTCGAAGTTCTTGAAAACTCTCTCACATTCCTCGCTCCAACCGAATTTTGTATCTTTCCGAGTCACCGAAGTTAATGGAGTATCGATTCGAGAAAATCCTTCCACGAATCTCCGATAATAACCAAATAAACCGAGAAAGCTACGATTTTGGCCATCGATTTAGGTTGCTCCCCACTTTGAATAGCTTTAATCTTTCTTTGGGTCAACAGATATTCCATGACTTGATACCACGTGCCCAAGGAATGCTACTTCCTCAAGCCGTAACTCGATTTCTTCAACTTGGCATAAAGCTTATATTCACGAAGCTTTTGGAGTATCACCTCAAGTGTTGCTTTCATGATCTTCACGGGTTTTGGAATATATGAGGATGTCATCAATAAAGACGACCACAAAGTGATCCAAATATTCCTGAATACTTGGCTCATCATATCCATGAAGGCAAGCAGGAGCATTAGTCAATCCAAAAGATATGACTAAGAATTCATAATGCCCGCATCGAAGTTCTGAAAGCCGCCTTTGAATGTCATCGGTTCTAATCTTCAATCTGGTGATATCCGTAACTAAGATCAATATTTGAAAAGAATTTGGCCCTTGCAACCGGGTCAAACAGTCATCAATACGTGGCAATGGGTACCTATTTTTGATGGTGACATGATTCAACTCCCGATAATCAATACAAAGTCGATACTCCCATCTTTTTCTTCTTCATTAATAGAACAGAGCACCCCAAGGAGAAGTACTAGGATGAATAAAGCCAATGTCTAACAATTCCTCGCATTGGGTCTTTAACTCCTCAAGTTCAATAGAGCCATTCGATATGGGCTTTTGAAATGGGTTTTGTACCGTTCAAGATCGATACAAAATTCAATTTCACGCCTGGGGTAGGCAGAAGTTCTTCAGGAATACGTCAGAAATTTATTAACAATAGAAATATCATTCAAACGATTTTTTTTAGAAATCCATGATATGAGCTAAGAAAGTTTCGACATCCCGATTGAATTTATAAACAATAGAAATATCATTCAAGTTAAATATTAAATCCACGTATTTTTGTTTAGATCCGTGATAGCATAGCTAAGAAGCTTGACATCCATTTTTTCAATAAACGAATAGCTTTCAATACGGCTTGAGATACCGATTGATTCGATGATTTTAATGGTTTGGTTGCTTGAGTTCGATAATAGGTTGGTTAGAAGGAATATAAAAGCTAACAACCTCATTTAGAAAATAATCAATTTTTTGCATAATGAGTAGTTAACCAATCAATCCCTAAGTAAATACATCACATGCAAGTATTTCCAATGAAATAAGATCGAAGTATAAAACCAAACAAGACTGGTATACCGATTTGAATCAAACAAAAGACTTATAAACATGTGGATGTAATGAAGGTTTCTCTCTTTCGAGTTTCAACTGATAAGTCAAAGTCTAATTTCTCCTGAGTCAAATTTAAACGTTGAACTTCTAGGAGAAATAAAAGAATGGGGTAGAATCCGGTATCAAATTGTTAGGTTGTAATATTCTATATTCAAAGCGCAATCAAATTGCTTAAAAGTGCTAAACGTAAAATCGAGTTTAAAAAATTTACAAACCATATACCCGGATCACCCTTTATGCATAATTATTAATTAAACGAAAAGATAAAGAATAAAATCATACCCTGAAGATCGAGCTTCCTCGTGTACAAGTTCACCTCCAATCCTTTTTCGCTCAACTTGAATCCACCGGTTTGGTTCCTTCCTTCGATCAACGTTAGCCACCCAAATGTTTGGCCTCTAGAGGTGATCCACCAAGGAAGAATAAAATTCAAGAAGATGGGTGTTATGGCTCAAACCCTAGTTTTCTATCTCTATAGAAAGGCGTACTCTCCCAACAACTTGGAATTATGTCAGTATGTTGAAAAAGTCAACAACCCATACCACCCATAATAAGACTCCTCTTATTTATAGATGTGGGCAACCCATCTTAACAATTAAGGAATTGGGTTTTATTTAATTAATTAAATTCTTTTAATTAATTAAGCTCCCTAATCTTATTAGGGATAATTAATTAAACTCCTTTAATTAATTTTCCTTCCTAATCCAATTAGAATAAATGAGAGTATTTATATTAAATTAATTCCTAAACTCTTTTAGAAATTAAAATAATAATAATTGTAATAATATTAATAAGACTCTCTTATTAATTTATATTTAATATTTCTAAAATATTAAATAATAATATTAAGCTATTTAATTTATTCTATCACCATAGATTAAATTAAATATACTTAACATATTATTACGATTATGCCATTAACTTCTTAAATAATTATTCTTCCTTTTATGGTGTGACCCTTTAGGTTCTCCATATTAAACCTATTGTGAATAAATCAATTAGAAACAATTCTAATCTTATTTAAATAAATAAATTAAACAATTAATTTATTTAAATAAATAATATTTATTCTACAATAGGATAAGCCTCCCAATGATCAACGACTTTTCCAGATAATATAGATTTCAACATTAATCATTAAAGAACCTTTGAGTAAATAGTTACCGTGATAATTCAATCCTTCCACCATACAATGTCCCAATTAAATATAAGACATGGAATTATCACAAGTCTTATTTTATTTAATTATATGTATTTCGATCCTTAAACGCATAACTCCAAATAATGCAAATTAGAAACTCCTTTCTAATTTCATTTCGCCGCCAAGGACTACCGGGTTGTCATTTATCTAATCACATAGACATTTCTCTTCTTTATTGAAGTGGTAGATTCTTTATCGATCATACATTATCTCCATGTATAACTTATTATACCCAAGCATACCCTTTGATATACCCTAAGGGTCTTAAGGAATAAGTCAAAGTATAACTCATCATACACAAGATACTATGATGATCTCAAGTCCAAGGATTACTTCAGACTACTATCACTACAGAATTCCTATCGACAGCAAATAAAACTCCATTAGGTATTCCTTAGCTGAGCCAATGCTCAAATGAACTTATTCTCTAATAAGCACCTACATACTTGCTTTAGTGTTCCACACAAATGATCATGAGATCAATCATCCTCATCCAACGAGCAAAGAACGATGTACCAATCTATCCGGATTCACTAATCCCCAATTTAGTAATCCAACGATTGGGAACTATTTTAGTTTTAAGCTTTCTAAGAATTTAGATCTCATTAGAATGATCATCATCATTATTCTAAAAGCATTGCTTAAAACTACGGGTTTATCACATATTATAAAAAAAGATCATGTAGATAATTAAAAGCCTTTAATAAATTAATACTTTTTATTAATAAATGAATAAGATTGTTACAAAGTATACGCTTTATCATCAAACATGATCGGCTTGTGTGCATACTACTTTCAATCTCCCACTGCACTAAAGCCAATCGCCATCAGTATCTTATACTCTTCTTCTCTAAGTGACGATTATCCCGTCGTTGGATAAGCTTTAGTTAATGGATATGTAATGTTGTTCATGAGAGTCCACTATCTCTATAGTGATTTCCCATCTTCAATGATTCTAATAATCAAATGAAAGTGCCACAACACATGTTTAGATCCAAGATGAGACTTAGAACTATTCCTAGTTCTCAGAATGAACTTTTAATCCAAACAATCAACTTGCAGCCTTCATTTATAGCTATATACTTTGTCTTTTTATCACTAAACCAAAGAACTCTTGTCGTCGTTTGGAACCTTTCCAATTCATCGCACCACATTATTCAAGGTAACACTTTACCTTAAAGTGGATTTTCTGGTTGTCTTCGTCTCCGTTCGAAAAAACTTGAGTCTCGTAAGCCCTCTAGTTTTAATTTAGACCCACCATGAATATGATCACATCCTTAGTGCCTAAGCTAAGAACTTTAAGATGTTTTTCACCGACTCATAGTGAACTTTCTCCGCATTACGACCGATCAACATCAGTCTCAGATATTTCATCGCATACATGATTGTCACTCATGCGATCTCTCTTTTTGGAGTCCGTGGGGACTATTAAGAGAGATACACTCCATAGCTCATCAACATGAGACATCTCTTTGAGTTTGCCATGCTAAACGACTTTTTTAGCATCAAATGAATATACGCCTCGGGTTAAGTCGAGCATCCTCTTAAATCTATCTATATAGATTTATATCCCCAATTAAGATACTCTTCCCAAATCATTCATGGAGGAATGTTTAGACAACTTTATCTTTATCGATCAGTAGCATTGGTATGTCATTCCTCATCCGTAGTATATCAACATATAATACTAGAAATGTCACGACGCCCCTAATCATCTGACCTTTTGTACACACTAGAACTCTTACCTCATAAAATGTAACTCGGATCATCATCTTCTATGATGTTGCACTTCATCATCATCATCCATGATGAATCCATACCTCCTAGGTATCTTCTTCTGACTATTCATCATTTATGATGAATCCTGGCCAGGTACTATTCCAGTCTATCTACAAGTTCCTCTTATTCGACTTATAGTGTTTTGTGGTTGGTTGAACTCTTCAAGATCTATTATCCTCCCACTAGCCCCTTCAATGATAAACACATTTATCTTAGAAGGAAGCGTGTTTCAGAACAAACACCTTTTGCTAAGTAGGATTATAGAACATATACCCTAAACTTACTTTTAGGATGTCCCACAAATCAGACTTGTCAAATCTTGTCCCAAGCTTATCTTTTGAAACCTTTTCACATAAGTCGACAACCCCTTATCTTAACATACTTAAGATTAGAATCCTCCCTATCCATAACTTTTATGGAGTCTTCAAATGGATTTTGAGGTTACCATTTTCAGAGATATGCAACCATTTCTAGGACATGATCCTGTAAGGATACCGGAATGTCTCAGAAAATCATTATGGACCGCACTATGTCCAACAAGGTACGATTTTTCCTTTCAGATACATCAATCAATTATTACGATCGTGATGTGTCCATTATGAGAAAACCATTTGAGATGATCTAGAAACTTATTGCACAAGTATTTATTCCTCGATCTAATCAAAGAATCTTAATACTTTGTCAATTTGTTTCACTTTCAATTTTTCAACCTTTCAAATAATTCACACTCAGTATTTCAACAAATACATATATTCAACTCTTTGAATGATCATCTCCTTTTCTTATACTAATTTGTTCAATATGCAAAATTATTTTCATGTAAGTCAAGTATACAAAATTTATTAAGTAATATTCCAAATCTATACAAAACATTATTATTATAAATGTAACAACAATTGTTCTTAATTATAATACCAAAGATTTCATTCATTCAACAATAAAATGGAAATAATATTTTTAACAAGAACTGGAATACAATAACAACTTATCGACTTAATAGATTTGCCTCAGTAGCATTGCTAAACTATAAGTTTCTATGGCTAATGTTGCAACCTTTGCTTCATTTCCCACACATAGATTACTTATATTTGTTTAGCTTACTACTGCTTGGTCCCTTCATAAATCTATATTTATGATAACCAAAGTTGGTATCCAATACCCAAGTAGAACCTCGACTTAAAGAAAAATTTATTTTAAATCATGAACAAATTTGTATTTGTAATCAAACTTCACTAAGCTTCTTTTCGTTAGCCTCGCAAGATGCTTCTCAGCTTTCTTTCCAAAGGTCCGTGCTTATTGCAGTGGAAGCAAACCCTTTGCTATCCGTGACGCTTTTGTTCTTATTATCCTTTGTTTATGCCTTTCTATTTACCTTCTTTGAATCGTTCTTCTTTTCGTAAGATCCTTTGGCCCCTACCAAGAAGACTTGATCTTTCTTGGTCGAAAGTGACTCTCAACATTTTTCAATATGTTAAGCAAATCAAATGAAGTCGATATCTAGCTTGTTCATATGAAAAATTCACAACAATTGTGAAAGGAGTCCGGAGTGAGTGCAAGATCAAATCGCTCAACTCTCCATCCATGACAAAACTCGTTGTCCTAATCGATCAATCAAATTGATAATAATGTTAAGAACTTTTTGTCTGCATTTATAGTGCCATTGGCCATTCTAGATCTAAGAGCTCCTTAGATATCTCGATATCTATCGGCCCCTACTTTCCTCACCATCAACTACTGATGTGCAGTGAATATAGTAGAGCATCCATAGTTTCATGCCGACGTCAATCAAGCTCACATACTCATGGATGCGAGCATGATGCATCGAGCCAATCAGGCATCATCTCGCCACTTTCTAAAAGTAGCAATGTCTTCCTCAGAGGCATCATTCGCAACCATCAGTAGGATATAGCGATAATGACATAAGATAGCTTTTCAACCATGAGAACTATTCTCAAATTCCTTAACCAATCCGCTTAATTCTATTCGTTAATTTAGCATCTAATATGCTTCGCAGTTGATAGTAATTTTAGACATTGTAAAATTCAGTAAATGAATTTGTAATTAACAACATTTTAACATACATTCTTTTATTAATTACCAAAATAATTTAGGTCTTGTTTTAAATTGGTATCTCCCACTATTTTCTTCAAACTATATTACCTCACTTATATAGTTCTAAGAAAATCTAATTAAAGATTTGCTAGTGAGAATAAGGATCCCATTTCAAATGTATATAGCCTTGTGGTGACACAACAAACTATATATAAATAAATAGTAGACAACTTTTGTCAATTACATCAACTATGCAACTCCTTTTTTTTTGCCTCTTAGATTATTTTGATCAAGTGGTGGCACATCCGAATCAAAATTATCCAAGTTAAGTCCAACCTAGCACTCCATATATTCAAAAAGAAAAATATCATCCTTGTGGTGACACAACAAAACAATATTGTTCAATTTTCTTTATAAGCATCAAATGTGATAAATTAACATCTTAAATACTTAATACTTGCCTTGTGGTGACACAACAAACTCATATTAAATATTTAATACTCTATTAATTTTATCATGCTAGAAGGCTTAACGCTCGATATTCCAAATATCTTTGAACGCTTAGACTTAATATAAAAATTGAGGGGTTTGTTATTAATTTGTCTCATCTTGTTTAAGCTGCATGCATATATATATATATAAAATACGCTATTATATTAATGAACATGCAAGCATGTTTGCATAATATATATATATATATAGTATAAGCATGCACATATAGAATACTATATTCTACCCGGATTGATTATGGACTTTATTCTAGTTTGGTTCACTAGAGCCACCAAGTGAACCAAAAGGTCAAACCCTAGGGGTGCAAGAAATAATATTTAAATATAACTATTACATTTAAACCCTGCTCCATTACAAAACCAAGTTCAAGCGCCTTCGCTTCCTTCGATCTCCAATTTTTCAAAATTAATTCTAACTATTCCTATTACAAAACTATTTAAAATAAATAGAAACCTTGATCAAAGAAGCCAAGGGAAGTACATAGAGGGAGATAGAATTTACATTAAGAAAAATTAGAGAAGACGAGGTACGCAGTAACCCCATTTAATAAAACCCATACATTCATGCATCCAACTAAAATAAAATCCAATCATATGGTCAATAGTCCATAATCAATCCCATTTATTATCATACACATCACCATACGCATCAATAAATAACATTCATCTCATGAATAATAAACATTTAATATATATATTGATATCATTTAATGGGCAAATTTAGTTAGTATAAAATCTAATTTTGAATCAAAATAAACTCCTTTATTTTAATCCAAATTTAAATCAAAATAAAACTATTTTATTTTAATTTATCCAATTTTGAATAAAATAAACTATTTTATTTTAATCAAAATTTTAATCAAAATAAACTCCTTTATTTTAATTAATTATGGAATCCAATTCCATGTAATAAAAAAAATTATTAAATAAAAAAAATTATGAATTTCCTATTAAAAAAAACTAAAATAAACTAAACCTTTATTTTGAATAATATGAAATCCAATTTCATATCTAAATAAACTCCTTTATTTAAGGAAACACGGATTTTCTTTCCTATTCACAAATAAACTCCTTTATTTTGAATAATATGAAATCTTATTTCATATCTAAATAAACTCCTTTATTTAAGGAAAGATGGATTTCTTTTCCTATTCACAAATAAACTCCTTTATTTTAGGAAAAATAAAATCCAATTTCAACTCTAAATTCCTTTATTTATGAAAATCCGAATCCAATTTCAACTCTAATTAGTTATCATGAATCCAATTCCAACTCTAATTTTAAAATAAAATTTAATTTTAAAATAAAATCTTTTATTTTAATATTAAAATAAAACTTTTATTTTAAAATTAAAATAAATTTTATTATATATATATAATAATTATAAAATATATATATATATATATATATATATATAAATATAATATATATATATATATATATATATATAATATATATAAATTATATATATATTATATATATATATATATATATATATATATATAACCCATTATATATATATATATATATGCTTATATAGTTAATATATATAACTTTATAATAAAGCTTGATATTAACTAAAACATGATTATACATATAATATAAAAACAAAATCATATTGATAATTTTTTTTTTAGACATCACATGCCAATCAGTGATCAAGTAATTCGACTAGCTTCATTATAAAATAATTAAACGAATAATGGGCCAATTTAAAAAAAATAAATTTTTTTTTTTTTTTTTTTTTTTTAAATAAATTTTATATAATAAAATTATGCCCAATTAAATTGTTCTAAACACATATCAATATACATATCAAATTAAAACAATTAATAATTCAGATAAAGGTTTGGCTCGATGCCATCGTTAGGTTTGTAATATTCACGAACGCAATCAAATTGCATAAAAAAGTGCTAAGCGTGTAAAAATCGTAGTTTAAAAAATTTACAAACCATATACCCCGGATCACCCTTTATGCATAATTATTAATTAAACGAAAAGATAAAGAATAAAAATCATACCTTCAAGATCGAGCTTCCTCGTGTACAAGTTCACCTCCAATCCTTTTCGCTCAACTTGAATCCACCGGTTTGGTTCCTTCCTTTCGATCAACGTTAGCCACCCAAGTGTTTGGCCTCAGAGGTGATCCACCAAGGAAGAATAAAAATTCAAGAAGATGGGTGTTATGGCTCAAACCCTAGTTTTTTCTATCTCTATAAAAAAGGCGTACTCTCCAAAAATTGGAATTACGTACGTATGTTGAAAAAGTCAACAACCCATACCACCCATAATAAGACTCCTCTTATTTATAGATGTGGGCAACCCATCTTAACAATTAAGGAATTGGGTTTTATTTAATTAATTAAATTCTTTTAATTAATTAAGCTCCCTAATCTTATTAGGGATAATTAATTAAACTCCTTTAATTAATTTTCCTTCCTAATCCAATTAGGAATAAATGAGAGTACTTATATTAAATTAATTCCTAAACTCTTTTAGAAATTAAAATAATAATAATTGTAATAATATTAATAAGACTCTCTTATTAATTTATATTTAATATTTCTAAAATATTAAATAATAATATTAAGCTATTTAATTTATTCTATCACCATAGATTAAATTAAATATACTTAATATATTATTACGATTATGCCATTAACTTCTTAAATAATTATTCTTCCTTTTATGGTGTGACCCTTTAGGTTCTCCATATTAAACCTATTGTGAATAAATCAATTAGAACAATTCTAATCTTATTTAAATAAATAAATTAAACAATTAATTTATTTAAATAAATAATATTTATTCTACAATAGGATAAGCCTCCCAATGATCAACGACTTTCCAGATAATATAGATTTCAACATTAATCATTAAAGAACCTTTGAGTAAATAGTTACTCAGATAATTCAATCCTTCCACCATACAATGTCCCAATTAAATATAAGACATGGAATTATCACAAGTCTTATTTTATTTAATTATATGTATTTCGATCCTTAAACGCATAACTCCAAATAATGCAAATTAGAAACTCCTTTCTAATTTCATTCTCGCCGCCAAGGATCATCGGGTTGTCATTTATCGAATCACATAGGACATTTCTCTTCTTTATTGAAGTGGTAGATTCTTTATCGATCATACATTATCTCCATGTACAACTTATTATACCCAAGCATACCTTTGATATACCCTAAGGGTCTTAAGGAATAAGTCAAAGTATAACTCATCATACACAAGATACTATGATGATCTCAAGTCCAAGGATTACTTCAGATTACTATCACTACAGAATTCCTATCGACAGCAAATAAAACTCCATTAGGTATTCCTTAATGAGCCAATGCTCAAGTTGAACTTATTCTCTAATAAGCACCTACATACTTGCTTTTAGTGTCTCCACACAAATGATCATGAGATCAATCATCCTCATCCAATGAGCAAGCAACGATGTACCAATCTATCCGGATTCACTAATCCCCAATTTAGTAATCCAACGATTGGGAACTATTTTAGTTTTAAGCTTTCTAAGAATTTAGATCTCATTAGAATGATCATCATCATTATTCTAAAAGCATTGCTTAAAACTACGGGTTTATCACATATTATAAAACAAAGATCATGTAGATAATTAAAAGCCTTTAATAAATTAATACTTTTTATTAATAAATGAATAAGATTGTTACAAAGTATATGCTTTATCATCAAACATGATTGGCTTGTGTGCATACTACTTTCAATCTCCCACTTGCACTAAAGCCAATCGTCATTGTATCTTATACTCTTCTTCTCTAAGTGACGATTATCCCATTGTTGGATAAGCTTTTAGTTAATGGATATGTAATGTTGTTCATGAGATTCCACTATCTTAATTTAGACCCACCATGTATGCTCACATCCTTAGTGCCAGTTAAGAACTTTAAGATGTTTTTCACTGACTCATAGTGAACTTCTCTAGAATATGACCGATCAACATCAGGTCTCGTATATTTCATTGCATACATGATTGTCATTCATGCGACCTCTCTTTTCAGGAGTCTGTGGGGACTATTAAGAGAGATACACTCCATAGCTCATCGACATGAGACATCTTTTGGAGTTTGTCATGCTAAACGACTTTAGCATCAAATGAATATATCGTTCCTCGGGTTAAGTCGAGCATCCTCTTAAATCTATCTATATAGATTTATATCCCAATTAAGATACTCTTCCAAATCATTCATGGAGGAATGTTTAGACAACTTTATCTTTCATGATTGTAGCATTGGTATGTAATTCCTCATCCGTAGTATATCAACATATAATACTAGAAATTTCACGACGCCTCATCGACCCTTTTGTACACACACTAGAACTCTTACCTCATCGTATGTAACTCGGATCATCATCTCTTATGATGCGTACCTCATCATCATCATCTATGATGAATCCATACCTCCTGTGTATCTTGGTACTATTCCGTATTTATGATTCTTGTGTGGTACATTAGGTCAATCTATAGAGTTCCTCTTATTTGACTTATAGTGTTTTGTGGTTCTTGAACTCTTCAAGATCTATTATCCTCCCACTAGCCCCTTCAATAATAAACACATTTATCTTAGAAGGAAGCGTGTTTCAGAACAAACACCTTTTGCTAAGTAGGATTATAGAACATTTACCCTAAACTTACTTCAGGATGTCCCACAAATCTGTACTTGTCAAATCTTGTCCCAAGCTTATCCTTTGAAATCTTTTCACATAAGTTGGACAACCCTTTATCTTAACATACTTAAGATTAGGAATCCTCCTATCCATAACTTTTATGGAGTCTTAAATTTGGATTTTGAGGTTACCATTTTGTTGATCTGTTTAATCCACGTCTCCACCTTAAGTGGTTTTGGCTCTCCAAAAAACTCCGGTGGTCTCAGTTCCTTAAAGCGCTTGGCGGTGACCATCCAAGAGTTGAGATTTCCACACGCATTTTGGGGAGGGGGCCGCTCTTGCACGATGTTGCATGGTGCATAAAGCCTCTCCGAACATTCCATCGTTCATCATTTTGGTCGGTGTTGTTGTTTGGTGAGGAATGTCACCTTCACGATGCACATTATCACGATTATTGATCTGTGGAGACTCAGCGGTCTCCTGTGCTCCATTGATATTCTCAACATTCTCGGATGTCATTTTTGAATCTTGCCACAAAACAAGGGTTAAATAACATATCACATATTATCCTATACTCGGCAGGCCAATTAAATACCAAATAAACTTAGGTAGGTCATACTAGCGAAAGAATTCCCCGTCTCTCCCCTCCTAGTTCTTGTCTCACATCTTAGCAGGAGATCATATCACTAAGCTACGATACCAATTGTAGCGCCCCAAAATAGGTATACATCACCTATTACGAGTCTCCAAATACATGGTCATGCAGAATATAAATATAATCTTAATTATACAACAAGAGGCGTGAGTTGAAATACAAATCTATCTTCTAGACAATATCCACTCTCGAATAAGTCCTCATTACATTTATTGTCACATTATTTAATGAGAATAGTGAGGGACTACTAGCTAAGACTATCATCAGGACCATAACTCCCCATTACATTGAGCTTGTCCAGACTACGTTCTCATTTCACGAAGAGAACAGGTGAAAGAAAGGGTGAGCTCAACTAGCCCAAGTAAAAAATATTATGACTAAGATAATCTGAGAATAAATTATCATTAGTCTTCAACAATATTAAAGCGATAAAATATAATAGACATCAAGTTTAAGCTGCTTGGCGAGAACAAGCGATCCATTAAAAGAGTCAAGTAGAGAATAAAATTTACTATCTTTTATGATTTAAAGGTTTTCATCACTTTTATCGCTAAGACTCACTTAATAAATAAACCACATCATCAAATCACCTGCACTATGGCGAGGATATTCTTTAGTATCACGACCACAAATTATCCACGACTACGGGCTGAGGACATTCGTGTATTCATCAATGGTCATGATCATGCCAACAACTGTCCATCAATGCACTACGGGCCAATGAGGACTTTTACCACATCATTTGTAACATTACGATCATAATTACACCGAATAATCCCTGGTCATAATCATACCAAGTCCATCTATGCACTACAGGCCACAGATGACTTTCAACATAATATAAACATGAGGATGATGACAATGATATAAGAATTCAATAAAACAAGTTCACGAATTAATTTGTCCAGGAACCAATAACTTCCAAATTGTCAACATGATACTTCTTTGTAGAGTAAAATTTAAGAATGCTCAGAAGAATATTTTCATGAAAAGATCTTTGGATGAAGCGCAAAATATCGAGGATATTCCACTAATTTCATGGAGTATAGAAGTCAAAACTTTAACCAACCGAGTATAATAAAGAATGGAATAACAAAAGAAATCACCATGTATGTGGTACTTCACATAAACAAAGTTATTCCAATGTAATAATAAATAACGGAACGAGTCGGTGAAATTAGCACGCATGCGAGGATGTTCTAATGAGAATAATAAAGAATGGAATAACAACAAAAATCACCATGCATGCGCGGTACTTTGCATATCTGAGTTATTCCAATGAGAATACTAAATAATGGAACCAGTCCGCAGAAAAACGCAGATGCAAGATTTTCCAATGTAATAATAAAGACGGAACTAGGTCCCAAGCCAGTAAAACGCATGCATGTGATATTCCAGAATAATAAAAAGCGGAACCAGTCTCAGCGTAAAATGCACCGGCTGGATATTCCAATGTAATAATAAAGAATGGAATAATAGAAGAATTTCACCAAGTATAGGGTAGCTTGGCAGACACAAAAAGTTATTCCAATGAATAATAAAGAATGGAATAACAGAAGTTCTCTTCATGAATACAAAAGAAATTTAGTGTTCTATTTAACATCTCTATTAAGTTGAACATATAACCACACAAAATCTTAAAAATTTCTCTCTTTAGTGTTCTCTTTAGTGTTGGTAAAAATGAATGGACAATATACAAAGACCTGCACCCGAGCCCAAGCGGGATGACCGTCACGAAAAGCTGCATGTGGGTTCAAACTAAACCTTGGCTAAGTCGTCTCTCTTTCACAAAAGTGGGTTGCTCATTGGGTCCAAACCCAAGAGCATTTTTATTGTATATAAACCCATTTTGTAATACCCCAACTTTTAGGAATAAAAATGAATTTTCTATAAATATCATTTTTAAATATTATGGAATGAATTTGATATAATGTTATAGTTGTGGGTAATATTTACAAATTTTGCAAAGTATGCAAGTTGTCATATTATATTCGATTGGCTGGGGAATATTCTTTTGTCGGGGAATATCGTATGACGTGGTACAATCATTGGTGGACCTCTAACGGAATTATTATCGAATTGAGAAAACGACAAAATATTTTTATGAAAATAACGACGGAAGTTTTACTGATTAAAGCGTTGAACTACTCTTAGTAAAGTAAATCTGATGTCTGCTGTGGTTGCATAAGAGCAATACCGGTATTGATTATTCATGCTTAGGTGAAAAGTCACTCAGTTTTGTTCAATTATTTCTTGGACTCCCGGTTACCCATTTTTTAAAATAATCGGTAGAAAATTTTTCAGTGTTTTTGTAGGGCCCACATGTGACTTTGGATACTGAATTGAAAATGGGGTGGGGGGAGGAAACCTGCTGGTAGGGGAATTATATATATATATATATATATATATATTTATATGTGACCTAGGGGGAAGGGAATTGATTTGGCAGGAAAGGAGTACTAGTTGTATTATATATATATATATATATATATATATATATATTTGTAATGTTTGAAAAACTTGTAGGAAGAGAGTACAAATTGTTATTGTTATCATATATACATACATGTGATAAATTCTAAAGGTTGATAGGTTGTATCACGGGGATAATGACCTGTTTATATATATAATATATAATATATATTATATTTTATTTAAAAAATTTTGCTTTAAATATGGACCGTCCGATTAAAAGTAAATCAATTTGGACCGTTCAGGAATTAGTTACTAGCAGTCCATTCTTCTATAAATAGAAACTCATTCCTTCATTATTTCTTACTAATTCACTGAAACTCTAGAGAGAGAAATTATAAAGAGAAAGAAGAAAAGTATTCTGCTACTTCACTACTCCTACATCCAGTACTCTTCTTCTTAAGGTAAGGGGTATTATTTCTTTTGTATTCATGAAGAGAACTTCATTATTCTATTCTTTATTATTCATTGAATAACTCAGATATCTGTGAGCTACCTTATACTTGGTGAAATTCTTCTTTTATTCCATTCTTTAGTATTACGTTGGAATATCATGTTTTGTTCGCTTTTCTGTGGGACTGGTTTTCATCTTTATTATTTTGTTGGAATATCATGTATGCATTTTTTTTACTTGGGACTTGGTTCCATCTTTATTATTCATTGGAACATCCTGCGATTGCAAATTTTACTTCGAATTCGTTCCGTTATTTAGTATTCTCGTTGGAATAACTATCATCTGGCAATCGCATGCATCGTGATTTCTGTTGTTATTTCATTCTTTATTATTCTGTTGGAACATCCTGTCGGTGCGAATTTCGCCTGACCTGGTTCCGTTATTTATTATTCTATTGGAATAACCTATCCATGTGAAGTACCGCATACATGGTGATTTCTTTTGTTATTCCATTCTTTATTATACTCAGTTGGTTAAAGTTTTGACTTCTATACTCCATGAAATTAGTGGAATATCCTTGATATTTGCGCTTCATCCAGTATCTTTTCATGAAAATATTCTTCTGAGCATTCTTGAATTTTACTCTACAAAGAGGTATCATGTTGACAATTTGGACGTTATTAATTCCTGAAAAAATTAATTCTTGAACTTGTTTTATTGAATTCTTATATTATTGTCATCATCCTCATGTTATATTTTCTTGAAAGTCATATGTGGCTTGTAGTGCATAGATGGACTTGGTATGAATATGACCAGGGATTAGTCGGTGTAATCATAACCGTAATGTTATAAATGATGTGGTAAAAGTCCTCATTGGCCCGTAGTGCATTGATGGACAGTTGTTGGCATGATCATGACCATTGATGAATACACGAATATCCTTGGCCTGTAGTGCATGGATAATTTGTGGCCGTGATACTAATAATTTGGATAATTTAGGCATCTTTTAATGGATTGCTTGTTCCGCTGTAGTTAAACTTGATGTCTATTATATTTTATCAGTTTAACATTGTTGAAGACTAATGATAATTTATTCTGCATTATCTTAGTCATAATATTTCTTACTGGGCTAGTTGAGCTCACCCTTTCTTTCACTGTTCTCTTCAGGAAATGGGAACGTAGCCGGGACTAGTCGGGGAACGGAGTGACGGTCCGAGATGGTGTCTTAGTAGTCCTCACTATTCTATAAAATAGTGTGATAATAAATGTAATGAGGACTTATTCTGAGAGTGGATATTGTCTAGAAGACAGTATTTGTATTAAAACTCACAGTTTGTATTTTGTCCTATTTTACACGACTGTTGTATTATTAAGTTGTATTTGAATTTTGTACCATGTATTTGGCGACTCAAGATGGGTGATGTATACCTAATTTGGGGGCGTCACAGTTGGTATCAAAGCTTAGGGATATGATCCCTGGATAAGATGTGAGATAAGAACTAGGAGTGGAGAGACGAGGAATTCCTTCGATAGTATGACCTACCTAAGTTTATTTGGTATTTAATTGGTCGGTCAGAGTATAGGGATAAAATGTGATATGTTAATTAACCCTCGTTTTGTGCCAGTATTTAAAAATGGCATCCGAGAATGTTGAGAACATCAATGGAGCATGGAGACCGTTGAGTCTCCACGGATCAATAACAGGACAATGTGCATCGTGAAGGTGACAATCCTCACGCAAACAACAACACCGACCAAATGATGAATGATGGAATGTTCAGAGGCTTCATGCAATTCATGCAACATCGAGGCGAGAGTGGCTCTCATCCCAAAATGCAGTGGAAACATCGCTTAACTCTCGGAATGGCCACCGCCAAACAGCTTCATTGAGTGGGACCACCGGAGTTTTTGGAGAGCCAAAACCACTTAAGGCGAGACGTGGATAAAGCGAGATCAACAAGATATTTGATGTCTTGGGATGCTCAGGAGAAAAGGTTCCTTTTCCACCTTCATGTCACTGGGAAGAGGCGATTCATGGTGGAAATCAAAGCGTACTCAACTCGCCAGATGAAGATGTCCTGGGAAAAGTTCCAAGAACTGTTCAATGACAAGTATTTTCTCGAAAGTATTCGTCACATGAAAGAGTTAGAGTTCATCAGGCTGGAATAAAACAACATAACTTTATCGTAGTACGAAGCCAAGTTTGCCGAGTTGTCCCGGTTTGCATCCCATTTGGTTGATAATGAGGAGAGAATGACGCGAATGTTTTTAATAGGTTTGAAACCTAAGATACGTCAATATCTTATCTCTCATAAACTGTGTTTGTATTCAGATGTTGTTAATAGGGCTCAGTTATTGGAGCGTGATAATGAGTCATCCCAACCAAAAGATAGCAATAGGAAAAATGATAATACCAGTGAGAGCAGTCATCGAAGCGGTGACAACAAGCATGGAGGAAATAAACAGGCCAGAAATGGTTACCACTTCGGTGGTAATCAAGGCCAAAACAATAAGAATGGACATTTTAAGAAGAGGAGATTTAACAATGATAGAAAAACGCCAGCACCAGCACCCGTTGTGAAGGAAGGAGAACGACCACCTATTATATGCTTCAAATGTGGAGGGAGGGACATCACCAAATCAAGCAATGTCCGTCCAAAGCATATTATAATTGTGGAAGAGAAGGTCACCTAACCCGATTTTTGTCGCTCACCAAAGACAAGTTCAATTAGGATGGAGGCACCAAAGGCCGCGTCGTAAAAGTCAAAATCGGTAGTGCAAGGAGGCGTTTGTTGTGACCTCCCAGAAAGCAAGGAACCCTAACGAGGTCATTACAGTAAGCTTATCATAAACTCTAGTGAAGTTTATACCTTATTTGATACCGGTTCTACCCATTCTTTTATTTCTCCTACTTGCATACTCAACGTTTAAATTTGACTCAGGAGAAATTAGACTTTGACTTATCTGTTGAAACTCATTGAGAGAAACCTTCATTACACCCATCGTTTATAAGTCTTGTTTGGTTCAAATTGGTACCCTCACATTACCTGTCGATCTTATTTCATTGAAAATACTTCCATGTGATGTAATTCTAGGGATTGATTGGTTAACTACTCATCATGCAAAAATTGATTGTTTTCATAAGGTTGTTAGCTTTCATATTTCTAACCAACCTATTATGCGAATTTAAACAACCAAACCATTAAAATCAATCACTGTCATCTCAAGCCATAAAGCTATTCGTTGATTGAAAAATGCATGTCAAGCTTTCTTAGCTCATGTCATGGATCTAAACAAAAATACGTCAGTTTTGAATGATATTTCTATTGTTAATGAATTTCTTGACGTATTCCTTGAAGAACTTCCTAGCCTACCCCCAGAGCGTGAAATTGAATTTTGAATCGACCTTGAACCCGGTATAAAACCCATTTCTAAAGCCCTATATCGAATGGCTCCTATTGAACTTCAAGAGTTAAAGACCCAACTGCAGGAATTGTTAGACATTGACTTTATTCGTCCTAGTACTTCTCCTTGGGGTGCTCCTGTTCTATTCGTGAAGAAGAAAGATGGGAGTATGCGACTTTGTATTGATTATCGGAAGTTGAATCATGTCACCATCAAAATAGGTACCCATTGCCACATATTGATGACCTGTTTGACTAGTTGCAAGGCGCCAAATTCTTTTCAAAGATTGATCTTCGTTCCAGATATCACTAATTGAAGATTAGAACGGATGACATTCCAAAGATGACTTTCAGAACTCGGTACGGGCATTATGAATTCCTAGTCATGTCTTTTGGATTGACTAATGCTCCAGCTGCCTTCATGGATATGATGAACCGAGTATTCAAGGAATATTTGGATCACTTTGTGGTCGTCTTTATTGATGACATCCTCATATATTTCAAAAGCCATGAAGATCATGAGCAACACTTGAGGCTGATACTCCAAAAGCTTCGTGAATATAAGCCTTATATCAAGTTGAAGAAATGCGAGTTTTGGCTTGAGGAAGTAGCATTCCTTAGGCACGTGGTATCAAGTCATGGAATATCATTGACCTAGCAAAGATTGAAGCTATTTAAAGTCGAGCAACCTAAATCAATAATCAAGTACGTAGCTTTCTCGGTTTATTTGGTTATTATTTGAGATTCGTGGAAGGATTTTCTCGAATCGCTACTCCACTAACTCGGTGACTCGTAAAGATACAAAGTTCTATTGAGGCGAGGAATGTGAGAAGAGTTTTCAAGAACTCAAGAGGAGACTCATTTCAAAGACTGCTCGATAATACCATCCTGCCTCTAGGAGGAGGGATTTGTCATCTACATGGGGAAAAAAGATTTTGATGCTTGAACTTCGCAAAAGGGTTAGGATGTGTTCTCATGCAACATGGGAAAGTTATAGCCTATGCCTCACGACATTTTATAACTCAAAGAATATGAGAGAAATTATCCTACTCATGATCTAGAGTTGGCAACGGGTCAAGGCAGAGCATCAAGTACCAAAAGGTCCATTGCAACCACTTGAAATTCCAGAATGGAAGTGGGAGCACATTACTATGGATTTCGTTACTGGTCTTCCCAAGGTTTCTCAAGGCATATATGCAATTTGAGTTATTGTTGATAGATTGACCAAATCTGCTCATTTCTTACCAATACGAGAAACTTATACACTTGAAATTCTTGCTAGTATGTACATAAATGAGGTTGTAAGATTGCATGGTATACCAATATCCATAGTTTTTGATCGAGACCCAAGATTCACTTCATGATTTTGGGTTAGTTTGCAAAAAGCTATGGGCATGGATTTACGATTTAGTTCGGCATATCATCCTCAGACGGACGGACAATCAGAGAGGACTATTCAAACTCTGGAAGATTTATTAAGACTCTGTGTCCTTGACTTCAAGGGAAGTTGGGATAAGTTCTTACCATTGGTGGAGTTTTCCTACAACAACAGTTATCAAATAAGTATTGGCATAGCTCCATTTAAGGTGTTGTATGGAAGAAAGTGTCGTTCTCCAGTATGATGGGATGAGGTGGGTGAAGCAACGTTGTTGGGACCAGAGTTGGTACGTATGGCTACGGAAAAGATTCAAACGATTCGACAACGTA
This sequence comes from Panax quinquefolius, assembly GCA_020205615.1. Classification (NCBI taxonomy): domain Eukaryota; kingdom Viridiplantae; phylum Streptophyta; class Magnoliopsida; order Apiales; family Araliaceae; genus Panax; species Panax quinquefolius. The sequence goes on from CM035152.1 coordinate 18,286,563, forward strand.
TAAAAACCTCACAAGATCGACAAAAGAGTTATGCTGATCTTCCTCGAAAGGACGTGAAATTTGATATTGGAGATAATGTGTTGTTACGTATTGCTCCATGGAAAGGAGTTATGAGATTTGGAAAGAGAGGAAAGCTCAATCCTCGATTCATTGACCCATTTTTAATCCTCAATCGAGTAGGAACTGTGGCCTATAGACTCGCTTTACCGCCAAGTATGTCTCGTGTTCATAACATTTTTTATATATCCATGTTAAGTAAATATGTGAAAGACCCGAACCACATTATTAAGTTAGAACTAGACGAAATAGCGGAAGACTTAACGTATGAAGAGGTTCCTGATCAAATCTTGGATAAGAAGGAACATATTCTACGCTCCAAGGTTATACCTCAAGTCAAAGTTTTGTGGAGAAACCATGATGTCGAGGAAATGACCTGGGAGTTAGAATCTGAAATGAAATCAAGGTATCCTTATCTCTTTGATATACCAGGTACGTACCTTAATTTCGAGGGAGAAATTTCATAAGAAGGGGAGATTGTAAAACCCCAACTTTTAGGAATAAAAATGAATTTTCTATAAATATCATTTTTAAATATTATGGAATGAATTTGATATAATGTTATAGTTGTGGGTAATACTTATAAATTTTGCAAAGTATGCAAGTTGTCATATTATATTCGATTGGTCGGGGAATATTCTTTTTGTCAGGGAATATCCGTACGATGGTACAATCATTGGTGGACCCCACAACGGAATTATTATCGGATTGAGAAAATGACAAAATATTTTTATGAAAATAACGATGGAAGTTTTACAGTTAAAATAGTTGAACTACTCGGTAGTAAAAGTACAGTAATACGCGTGGTTGCATAGTAGCACACGGTATTGATTATTGATGCTTAGGTGAAAAGTCACTCAGTTTTGTTCAATTATTGCTTGGACTCCCGGTTACCCATTTTTTAAAAAAATCGGTAGAAATTTTTTTAGTGTTTTTGTGGGGCCCACATGTGACTTTGGATACTGAATTGAAAATGGGGTGGGGGGAGGAAACCTGCTGGTAAGGGAATTATATAGTTAGATATATATATATATATAATATATGACATGGGTGGTATATATATATATATATATATTTATATGTGACCTAGTGGGAAGGAAATTTATTTGGCAGGAAAGCAGTACTAGTTGTATTATTTATTTATATATATATATATTTAATGTTTGAAAAACTTGCAGGAAGAGAGTACAAATTGTTATTGTTATCATATATACATACATGTGATAAATTCTGAAGGTTAATAGGTTGTATCACGGGGGTAATGACCCGTGAGTATATATATAATATATAATATATATTATATTTTATTTAAAAGATTTTGCTTTAAATATGAACCGTCCGATTAAAAGTAAATCAATCTGGACCGTTCAGGAATTAGTTACTATGTAGTCCATTCTTCTATAAATAGAAGCTCATTCCTTCATTATTTCTTACGAATTCACTGAAACTCTAGAGAGAGAAATTATAAAGGGAAAGAAGAAAAATATTCTGCTACTTCTACATCCAGTATTCTTCTTCTTAAGGTAAGGGGTATTATTTCTTTTGTATTCATGAAGAGAACTTCTGTTATTCCATTCTTTATTATTCTGTTGGAATAACTCAGATACGCTGTGAGCTACCCTATACTTGGTGAAATTCTTCTATTATTCCATTCTTTATTATTACATTGGAATATCAAGTCTCAATGCTTTTCTGTGGGACCGGGGTTTCGACTTTATTATTCTCGTTGGAATATCCTATCTCGCGCGCTTTTACGCCGCACTGATTCTCGTCTTTATTATTCTCCGTTGGAACATCCCGTCTCCATGTAATTTTGCACGACTTCGGTTCCGTTAGTTAGTATTCATTGGAATAACCTGCGTATGTTAATCGTGTATGCATGGTGATTTCGCATTGTTATTCCATTCTTTATTATTCATTTGGAACATCCCGCCTGTGTGAATTTTGCCTAACTCGGTTCCGTTATTTAGTATTCTATTGGAATAACTCGCCATCATCGGCAAATGCGTATGCATGGTGATTTCTGTTGTTATTCCATTCTTTATTATTCTGTTAGAACATCCTGTTGGTGCGAATTTCACCTGACCTGGTTCCGTTATTTATTATTCTATTTGAATAACCTATCCATGCGAAGTACCGCATGCATGGTGATTTCTTTTGTTATTCCATTCTATATTATACTCAGTTGGTTAAAGTTTTAACTTCTATACTCCATTAAATTAGTGGAATATCCTTGATATTTGCGCTTCATCCAGTATCTTTTTATGGAAATATTCTTCTGAGCATTCTTGAATTTTATTCTACAAAGAAATATCATGTTGAAAATTTGGACGTTATTAATTCCTGAATAAATTAATTCTTGAACTTGTTTTAATGAATTCTTATATTATTATCATCATCATCATGTTATATTTTCTTAAAAGTCATATGTGGCCTGTAGTGCATAGATGGACTTGGTATGATTATGACCAGGGATTATTCGGTGTAATCATAACCGTAATGTTACAAATGATGTGGTAAAAGTCCTCATTGGCCCGTAGTGCATTGATGGACAGTTGTTGGCATGATCATGACCATTGATGAATACACGAATATCCTTGGCCCGTAGTGCATGGATAATTTGTGGTCGTGATACTAATGAATATCCTTGGCCGTAGTGCAAGGATGATGTGGATTATTTATTAAGCTAAGTCCCAGCAATAAAAGTGATGAAAAACCTTTTAAATCATAAAAGATAGTAGATTTTATTCTCTACTTGACTCTTTTAATGGATTGCTTGTTCTGTTGCAGTTAAACTTGATATCTATTATATTTTATCAGTTTAACATTGTTGAAGACTAATGATAATTTATTCTGCATTATCTTAGTCATAATATTTCTCACTGGGCTAGTTGAGCTCACCCTTTCTTTCACTGTTCTCTTCAGGAAATGAAAACGTAGCCGGGACTAGTCGGGGAACGGAGTGACGGTCCGAGATGGTGTCTTAGTAGTCCTCACTATTCTATTAAATAATGTGATAATAAATGTAATGAGGACTTATTATGAGAGTGGATATTGTCTAGAAGACAGTATTTGTATTAAAACTCACAGTTTGTATTTTGTCGTATTTTACACGACAGTTGTATTATTAAGTTGTATTTGAATTTTGTACCATGTATTTGGCGACTCAAGATGGGTGATGTATACCTATTTTGGGGGCGTCACACATTTAATATTTAGTTTTTAATCGATGTGGGACTTAGCTTCCCATAAATATTTATTATCATTTCCAAGGGTGATCTTTATAATTAAGTTAATTTCTTATTCATTACTCCATGGATTTGAGCATCCAAATACTTAATTTTAATCTACTCATGGAGTGAAACACATTGATATGTGAATTCATTTCAAATGATTATTGAAATTCATTTCAAATTTTGCTCAAATTCTAACAATCCCCCACATAAATGAAATTGATTGCCAACCTTATGCAAATATTATGCAGACTCTAGGAGATAGACAAAATTGGAAATCTCTATAGATAGAGGTGACTTTTGGCTTTGAATTACCCCTTGTGAAAGACTACCGGGTTTACTGGTTGTCCAGTGAACGTGATATCTTGAACTGTCCAACCGTTTGTGTAAATTAAGACAATAATAATTTATAAAGAATCTTTTCAGATAATATTTGGTTCTCATGATTTTGTTCATTTTAGCCCCGAACAATCCCGAATTTATGAGTGCTTTAAAGAAGTATAGTCTTATCATTCTCATAGAATTGGCTTAGTTCATACTCACATAGGTGATTCTTAATAAGATTATCCTGTCATACCCCACTTGTTTATCAAGATAAGAATCATTAAAAGTATCGTTTATCTTGAAACCGCTCTAGGTATCACTATCTCGTATCATAGGAATGAGCAGAAGAAATCAATTTATTCATAGTGATTTGGTTGAATCGTTCACAATTTAGTTGTCCCTTTGAACCTAGATCTTGCGATCTTCAGTCAACTAGGTTAGATTTCCATCATGAAGATCTTTGTTTATAGGCTTAATACCCATTCGCCTTGAAGTTATTTTAACTTGTTCTCTAGTCAAACCTTTAGTTAACAGATCCGCTAAATTTTCTTTAGACTTTATGTACTCAATAGAAATAATTCCATTAGAGAGCAATTTTTGTATGGTATTGTGTGTACGATGAATATGTCTAGACTTACCATTATATATGTGACTCTGTGCCCTTCCAATTGTTGATTGACTATTGATGAGTAGATTTTATACCTATGAATCCAGTTTTATTAAACTTAATTATTGTTATCTCTGAGTCTTTTTAGTATCTTTTTATTTGTTTTTGTGTTTATTTATTTTAGGTTGGAGCTGAAGGGACAAATTGGTCATTTGAGAGAAGAAAAAGATTAAAAATCATTAGAATTAAAGTTGAGTGGCATTTTTGTAAATACGTGGTCCTGGTCAAGCGTCTAGGCGGTTGGATTTGTACTAGTTTGAGCGCTTAGGCGCTCATGCACGCTCAATGTTGCCAAACTTTGCTGCTAAGTTGATTTTGAAGCCAAACAGGAATCTTGAGGAGGGTTTTAGACCAATAAAAATAGGAGAAGACTTCAGAAAAGACGTATCGATCAATTTATCAAGTTTTTGCAGAGAGAGCAACGAAGGAAAATATGAAGGAGGATTGCAAAGGCTGAAGATCAAAAAGAGAGTCTAGGAGCAAATTCAGAGTTTCTTCTTTTCTTCTTTAGTTTTATTCTTTGTAATTATCTAGGATGTTTGGATTATTAATTTGGATGATGTTTCTTTTTATATCGTGAACTAAATTTTAATTAAGATTGCAACTGAACTTGGTATGTAGTTTAAATTAAATCTTCCCATTGAATGAAATTAGTTGGTTATTATTGAATTGTTTATTATATCTTGCATGTATTGATTAATTATTTGGCCAAAAATTACCGTGATAATCTATATAAAATTGGAAGATGGAATATAGATTTAGATTTGGATATGATAACATCTGTTCATAGATTCTGAATAGGGTTAATATGATTAGCATGTAGGATAGGAATATACCTATGTGTCTTTTGTATCCATTGAAAGAATTATTGCGTAAAACCCTAATTAACTTGATTCACATAGGAATATAGTGAGTTGATTGACTAGGGTGTTCCTTGTAAATCTGATTCGTAGAGATCAGATTTAGGAGGATTTGTTCACGTGTCTTTCAGAAGAAGTGCCTGAGTAATATAAAGCATTCTTGGATAATGATTCGTGCTAATTAACTGAATTAAATGGGAAGTACATTGATTTAAATAAAATACCAAGGGAAATTGTAATCTTAACCTGTTAAATCTGCAGTTACTCTTGTGAACATCTAATCTTAGTTATTAATTAGTTTTGTTAATTTTAATTTTCAAATCCCAAACATTATTCCGTAGTTTAAAATAGGATTAATTGCATTAAAATTGATAATTGATAAATATTAGTCTATTTCCTCATGGGAACGATATCCTTACTTGCTAAATATTACAATTGAACATGTATACTTGCGTGTTAAATGCTAGTAAGAAAATTAGGCAACAAGTTTTTGGCGCAGGGAAATTAGTTTAATATTTTGTCATTATTATTTTTAATAGAGTTAATCTTAATTTAAACTTTTTATTTTCTGTTATTTTCAGGTGTTCTTGACTAGTGTATGCAAACGCGATCGAAGAAGCCAGAGTTATTTTCTTACGAGGACGACATCAAAAAAAGGTTTAAGCGGTTGCGTAAGTGGGTTAAAGAAACCAAAGAGTCACTTGATTAGAAAGATAAAATGGCTGAAGAAGAGAAAAAATCACTGTGGGATTATGCTACACCGCGGGTTACTGAAATTATGAGTCCTGCTATTACTGTTACAAGTTTTGAGATAAAACTGGGGACAATACAGATGATTCAGAATTCATGTCAGTTTGGAGGGTTATCGAATGATGATCTGAACAATCACATAGTCAGCTTCATAGAAATCTACGATACTTTCAAGTACAATAATGTGTCAGTGGATGCAATAAGGCTAAGAGTTGGCTCTATTCACTACCACCAAGCTCGATTACTACATGGAACGACCTAGCCCAAAAATTTCTTGCAAAGTTTTTCCCACCTGTAAAAATAGCAAAGTCACGGAATGATATTTTCTCTTTCGTTCAGCATGACTCAGAATCACTATATGAAGCATGGGAGAGATTTAAAGACTCATTGAGAAAATGCCCACATCATGGGATTCCTAAATGGCTTCAGGTGCAGACTTTTTATAATGGATTATTCAACACGGTGAGATCGAGTATAGATGCTGTAGCGGGTGGAGCTATTATGGCCAAGAACTGTGATGAGGGGTATCAGTTGCTTGAAAGTTGAAACCATGTCAGCTAATAATTATCGGTGTTACAACAAAGAAGAATGGGCTCGACCAAGGACAGTCGGGGTTTATGAAGTGGATGCGATGACAGCATTATTAGCTCAAGTGACAGCTCAAATTTCTGCTCTTACAAAGAAGATAGATGCACTTAGGGTACAACCAGTTCAAAAAATGGAAATAATTTGTGAAATATATGCGGGTAACCACTCAAGTGATTAATATGCAATAAATCCTGAGTCAGCCCAGTTTATTTCTAGTTATAATAGGCAGCAGAGTAGTTATCCAAACAGTTATAATCCATGAATGAAAAACCACCCAAATTTTTCTTGGAGCAATAATCAGGCGCAAGCTCTAAGGAAATCATATCCACATGGATTTCAGCCTCATTCAACAATCCCAATAACACCCACAACCTCAACAACCTGATAAACTATCACAGATGGAAGGATTGTTGGCAAGATTGGCAACTCAGTTTGAAGCCACAATGAAAAACCAATTAGCTACAATAAAGAACCTTGAGAACCAAATTAGGCAGATAGCTAGTGCTTTGAATACTAGAACTCCAGGTTCTTTATCTAGTGATACGGATAAAAACCCAAGGAATGATGGCAATGAACAATATATGGCAGTTACACTCAGAAGTGGGAGGGAGTTGACTATATATTCAGAAGGACAAAAGAAAATAATTTCTACTGAGGATGGTTAAAATGAGAGTGGAAATTTGGAAAGTAAATCTGGGGAAAAAGTTGTGAAAAAAGCAATAAGAAGATAAGCAAACAATAATCCTACCACCTGTGTTTTTTCCTCAAAGATTGCAAAAGAAAAAATTAGATAGACAATTTTAAAATTTTTAGAAGTGTTCAAAAATCTGCAAATCAACATTCCATTCGTAGATGCTTTAGAACAAATACCTAGCTATGCAAAATTCATGAAAGATATTTTAGCAAGGAAGATGAAGCTATGGGAGTTCGAAATTGTAGCATTGATAGAAGAATGTAGTGGAATTTTGCAAAGGATGTTACCACTGAAGTTGAAGGATCCGGGTAGCTTTACCCTATTGTGCACGATTGGACCCCAGTTATTTAATAGATGTTTATGTGATTTGGGTGCGAGTATTAACTTGATGCCACTTTCGATCTACACTCAGTTGGGACTAACAACACCAAAACCAATGAACACCATTTTACAGCTAGCAGATAGATTAATGATTTATTCTAGAGGCATTGTGGAGTACATATTAGTTAAGGTGGACAAATTCATATTTTCAGTAGACTTCATTGTGTTGGATTATGTGGAAGATAAAGACATACCTATTATTCTTTGAAGACCATTTTTAGCCATGGGAAGGACACTGATTGATGTGTAGAAGGGAAAGTTAACGATGAAGAGGTAAATTTTATTCAAGACTATGAAATTTCCAAAGGAATAAGAGGAATGCTTTAGAGTTGATCTGATTGAAGGAGCAATTAGGGAGGTATTTATTGAATTAGTGAATGAAGACCCCCAAGAAACAGCCATGGTAAGTGAAAATATATCTGATGATTCATCTGTGCTAGAATGGATTCAGATGTTAGATTCAACTCCGAAGTTCACACGATGTATGTAAAAAGTTTGAACCTTTGGATTATTGCGGAAAGCCAACTAAAAAGTTAAAATCATCCTTTGAAGAACCGCCCACCATGGAACTTAAGCCATTGCCTAACCATCTACGTTATGCCTACCTCGGTTCTTCTTCGACTCTACCAGTTATAATTTCTGCAGCACTTAATGAGGTTCAAGAGGAAAATTTGCTAAGGGTACTTCGGCAGTATAAAACAGCTATTGGGTGGACTCTTACTGATATTAAGGAGATAAGCCCATCAATTTGTATACATAAGATTCTGTTGGAAGATGAAGCAAAACCAACTATCGAACAACAACGAAGACTTAACCCCGTCATAAAAGAAGTTGTCAAAAAGGAAATCATTAAATGGTTGGATGCAAGAATTGTCTACCCTATCTCAGATAGCTCATGGGTAAGTCCGGTTCAATGTGTTCCGAAAAAAGGGGGAATGACAGTAGTTGCGAATGAACATAATGAATGATCCCTACTCGGATAGTTACGGGTTTGCGGGTTTGTATAGATTACAAAAATTTGAATAAGGCCACTCGTAAGGACCATTTTCCTCTACCATTCATATCTCAGATGTTAGACAGGCTTACAGGATATGAATATTATTGTCTCTTAGATAGATACTCAGGCTATAACCAGATTTCAATTGCACCTAAGGATCAGAAGAAGAACACATTAACATGCCTATATGGTACCTTTTCATTCCACATAATGTCTTTTGGATTATGCAATGTGCCGGCAACATTTCAACAGTGTATAATGGCTATTTTTTCAGATATGGTCGAACAGAATCTTGAGGTATTTATGAACGACTTTTCAATTTTTGGGGATTCATTTGATCATTGTTTCGAAAATCTTATTCGTGTGCTTAAACTGTGTATGGAAATGAATTTGGTGTTAAACTGGGAGATATGCCATTTTATGGTGCAAGAAGGGATCATCTTGGGTCATAGGGTTTCATCACAAGGAATCGAGGTCGATGGAGAAAAGATTGACACCATTGAGAGACTTACGCCACCAGTTTCAGTAAAGGGTATTCTAAGTTTCTTGGGACACGCAGGTTTCTATAGAAGGTTTATAAAGGACTTCTCCAAAATCACAAAGCCACTTTGCAATCTTTTGGAGAAAGATGTCCCATTTAACTTTGATAAAGCATGCCAAGAAGCCTTTGACGTGTTAAAGAAGAAATTAGCCACCGTACTTGTAATCATAGCACCAGATTAGAGTATCCCGTTTGAATTAATGTGCGATGCTAGCGATTTTACAATTGGCGTAGTCTTGGGTCAACGTAAGGAGAAAATCTTTCACGCCATATATTATGCTTATAAGACTTTATCGGATGCCCAACTGAACTATACCACTACCGAGAAGGAATTGTTAGCAGTTATTTATGCCTTTGATAAGTTTTGTTCATATCTAATTGGGACCAAGGTGATTGTGTTTACTGACCATTCGACAATTAAGTACCTAATAGCCAAGAAAGATGCTAAACTGAGATTGATTCGATGGGTACTATTACTACAAGAGTTTGACTTGGAAATTCAGGACCGTAACAACACCAAAATTAGGTTGTTGATCATTTATCACGGTTAGAGAATGCAGAACTAAAAAACTGTGATAAATCGATGATCAACGAATTTTTCCCGGATGAACAACTATTTGTGGTAAGGATGGATACACCATGGTATGCAGATTATGTAAATTTCATTGTGAGTAAGGTATTTTCGTCAGATTTGACGAGTCAGCAGAAGAAGAAATTTTTCCATGATATGAAACAGTATTTGTGGGATGAGACGTTCTTATTTAAACAGTGTGGAGATCAAGTAATAAGAAGGTGTGTTCCTGAAATCGAAATGGAGAATATTTTATACCAATGTCATGCATCTAACTATGGTGGACATTTTGGGGGAGAAAGAACGGCAACCAAGGTGCTTCAATGTGGATTCTTTTGGCCAACGCTCTTTAAGGATGCCCGTGTGTTCGCAATGAAGTGTGACAAATGCCAAAGAGTTGGCAATATATCAAAGTGACATAAGATGCCACTAAATACGATCCTTGAAATTGAATTGTTTGATGTTTGGGGCATCGACTTCATGGGACCATTCCTATCATCTTTTAGCAACTCCTATATACTTCTAATGGTGGACTACGTTTCGAAGTGGGTTGAAGCTATATCATCGCCCACCAATGATGCTAATGTTGTGGTTAAGTTCATCCGGAAGAATATTTTCTCTAGATTTGGTACTCCTCGTGTAATCATTAGTGATAAAGGCACACACTTATGCAATAAACAGTACTCAGCTATTCTCATTAAGTACGAAGTCACTCATAAGATAACTATTGCTTACCATCCATAGACAAGTTATAAGACCCCAACTTTTTAATAAAAATAAATTTTCTATAAATATCATTTTTGAATATTATGGAATGAATTTGATATAATGTTATAGTTGTGGGTAATATTTACAAATTTTGCAAAGTATGCTAGTTGTCATATTATATTTGATTGGTCGGGAAATATTCTTTTTGTTAGAGAATATCTGTACCACGGTACAATCATTGGTGGACCCCACAACGAAATTATTGTCAGATTGAGAAAACGACAAAAATATTTTATGAAAATAACGGCGGAAGTTTTACCGTTAATACTGTTGAACTACTCGGTAGTAAAAGTACAGTAATACGCGTGGTTTCATAGTAGCACACGGTATTGATTATTGATGCTTACGTAAGAAGTCACTCAGTTTTGTTTAATTATTGTCACAGTAATTGTTGCATAGTATCTCACATTATTTGATTCAATTATTGTCGATATATATATATATATATATATATATATATATATATATATTATTAAATCAATAATTGAGACGACAAAGTTATTAATATTATTATTTGCAATATTAACGATGTGTATAAGTTCTGTCAATGAAAGGTTTGGTCATCTAATTGCGCGCCAATAGGGAGGAATCCTTATTGGAAAGCCCCCTCTTTCCTGGGAACGACCTGGTCGATTAATATTGTGAATTATAATAGTGATGATAAATGTTGTTAAAAATATTGAGGGAATTTTTATGACGTATTTGATGTAAAATTTATTTATTTTATGAACCCCCATTTACCCATTTTTTTAAATAATCGGAAGGAAGTTATAATGTATATATATATATATATATATATATATATATATATATATATATATTTGACATGTATATATGTGTGCATGTGAAGTTGTGTGTGTGGGGAAAGTATGTGAAAATGATGTCGTGGAAATAAGGGATAAGGAAATGGGAGGGAGAAAATGTGGTGGTAGTGATGTTTAATTAATATATATATATATATATATATATAATTGTATAGCATATGGGTGGGTAATGGTAGTCCTAGTAGATAAAATTTGGCAGGTTATGGATTGATTTGTCAAGCTTGAATATTATTGGCCAATTTTTTTTCAATCATGCAGCATGGTTGGCAACTTGTAAATTATGGAGCATTTTAATTGGTCAAGGCTTTTAAAGTGTCATGTGTTCATTTTTTTCATTGGCCAACTCTTTGAAAAAGATTACTGATGCGTTGGATTAGTGAAGTTGTGACTCTGCAAATTATTTCGTCTGAAAAAAACTATTGCGTCCGTGATATTTTTCTAAACAGTACCCCTTCTATTCTCCTATAAATAAGATGCTTAGTTAGAATTGAAATCACACCAGAAATTCAGAGAAATTCTCTTCTATAATCTTGAGCGTATTTCTTTAAAGTTTTAAAAAGCTTTGAGCGTAGTGCAAGTTTTTTTAAGAATATCCTCGCCCTACCAGTCGGAATACTCTTTTTTTACGGTAAGGGGTATTATTTCTTTTGTATTCATGAAGAGAACTTCTATTATTGCATTCTTTGGTTATTCTGTTGGAATAACTTGTATCAGGCTACCCTATACTTGGTGAAATTCTTTTTGTTATTCCATTCTTTATTATTACATTAGAATATCCTGCTACATGCGCTTTTTTCTGTGGGACTGGTTAAAATCTTTATTATTACATTGGAATATCACGTCATGCGTTTTACACGGACTGGTTAAAATCTTTATTATTCTGTTGGAACATCCCGCCGGTTAAATTTTGCCTCGACCGGTTCCGTTATTTATTATTCATTGGAATAAACTGTCATCAATACCGCATGCATGGTGATTTCTTTTGTTATTCCATTCTTTATTATACTTAGTTGGTTAAAGTTTTGACTTCTATACTCCATGAAATTAGTGGAATATCCTTGATATTTGCGCTTCATCCAGTATCTTTTCATTGAAATATTCTTCTGAGCATTCTTGAATTTTACTCTATAAAGAAGTATCATGTTGACAATTTGGACGTTATTGATTCCTCGATAATTTAATTCTTGAACTTGTTTTATTGAATTCTTATATCATTGTCATCATCCTCATGTTTATATTATGTTGAAAGTCATCTGTGGCTTGTAGTGCATAGATGGACTTGGTATGATTATGACCAAGGATTATTCGGTATAATCATGACCGTAATGTTACAAATGATGTGGTAAAAGTTCTCATTGGTCCGTAGTGCATTGATGGACAGTTGTTGGCATGATCATGACCATTGATGAATACATGAATATCCTTGGCCCGTAGTGCATGGATAATTTGTGGTTGTGATACTAATGAATATCCTTGGTCAGAAATGGGGGATGATGTGGATTATTTATTGTCGAGTCCGCGATAAAAGTGATGAAAAAACCTTTAAATCATAAAAGATAGTAGATTGTATTCTCTACTTTACTCTTTTAATGGATTGCTTGTTCCGCTGCAATTAAACTTGATATCTATTGTATTTTATCAGTTTAACATTGTTAAAGACTAATGATAATTTATTTTGCATTATCTTAGTCATACTATTTCTTACTGGGCTAGTTGAGCTCACCCTTTCTTTCACTGTTCTCTTCAAGAAATGAGAATATAGCTGGGACGAGTCGGGGAATGGAGTGATGGACCAGATGATTGTATTAGTAGTCCTCACTATTCTGTTAAATAGTGTGACAATAAATGTAATGAGGACTTATTCTGAGAGTGGATATTGTCTAGAAGATAGTATTTATATTAAAACTCACAGCTCTCTTGTTGTATATTAAAGATTGTATTTGTATTCTGTACCATGTATTTGGCAACTCAGAATAGGTGATGTATACCTATTTTGGGGGCGTCACACAAGTGGTTAAGCCGAGGTATCCAACCGAGAAGTGAAATAAATCCGCGAGAAGATAGTGAACCCAAGTCGAAAAGATTAGGCAAGCAATCTTGATGATGCTCTATGGGTATATCGTACGGCTTACAAAACATCGATAGGGATGTCTCCGTATAGGTTAGTATATGGGAAGGCATGCCATCTCCTGGTTGAATTGGAACACAGTGCTTATTGAGCAATCCGGATGTTAAACTTTGATATGTCTGCTGCGGGAGAAAAACACCTCTTACAATTGAACCAAATAGATGAATTCAGACTCCAATCGTATGAAAAAGCGATGTTATACAAAGAAAAGTTTAAGCGGTGGCATGACGAGAAAATCTTAGAAAGAAAGTTTGAAGCATGGCAAACAGTGCTATTATGTAATTCCAGGCTTAAACTTTTTCCAAGAAAGTTGAAATCTCGTTGGTCAGGACCATTTATCATTACAAAAGTTTATCCTCACAGAGTTTTGGAGGTGGAAGACCTGGATTCTAAACGTAATTTCAAAGTCAACAGTCAGAGATTGAAGCACTACTATGGGGGTTGTGTTGATCGTGAAAAGACATTGGTTAGCCTCACTGATTAGAAAAGAGAATAAAGTCAGGTTGAAGACTATAAACCAAGTGCTAATTGGGAGGCAACCCAAGAATTGTTATTTTTTTTATTTGTTTTTATTTGCTTTATTGTTAGTTTATTTAGTGGTTAAACTTTTATAGCTTAGGATTTTATAGAACTAATTCCAGTAGTTACATCCCCTATGTTCTGTAACACGGTCTTCATTTGATTTCAAGATAGGAAACAAGATTTCATATTTGGCTGGTTCGACTAATAGCCGCTACAACTACCCAGTCGAGGGTTGCAAGGGGGTAGTGCCCCTGGAAGCCAAGCACTTATGAGCTCAATTGCAGAATGCCCATTTGTTAAATTCTCAAATTTCTAATCATTTTCCTTCATTTTTAGTGTTATTGAATTGCTTAGTAGTGTATCTTGTTTATTAGTACTTTAGGTGAGTCTTTAATTTTGGTTAGTTTCTTTTATTTTTATTATGTTAGTTTAGTTAACTATATATTTTATCTTAGCTGAGGGTTTTAGAGTAAGTTGTCATCTCCCTGCAAACAAAAACTAAGAATTGAAGCTGTGGTATGCAGGTTGGAAGCATGGAAGACGCACAATATCCACCAAGTCAGGCCCAAGAGCCTAGGCGCCCAAACCATGCACAAAACAAGCGCCTAGGCGCTCAAATGCAGAAAACTCAACACTCCCCAAGCATCTAAGCGCTCACTCCATGCCCATTTCAACCGCCTAGGCGCTTGACCTGGCCAACCTATTCTGTTCCCAAGCGCCTAGGCGTTCCAACCCTTAGAAATCCAACCGCCTAGGCGGTCCAGCAGAAACGTTAAAAATTTTTAAGCCCTAATCGAGCATAACTCTTCCAAACCCAAATCAAACACTCTCTTTCTCTCTTACTCCAACACAAACTCAATCAAACTACATTCCTTCTCTAATCTAGCCCACGATAATCAAACTTCTTTTCTTATAAGCAAAATCCAACACATAAGCCTACCCACACGAACGGATTAAAGATCAAGCACATCCCACAAACTCCATCTTGTCATCTCTGCCTACCAACTTGGTTTCCAACCTTCAATCAACACCCATGGATTTGAAGTAATTTATGATACCCCAAATTTTATGAATAGAGATTTAAATTTCTCGAAATATTTTTTTGAATATTATGGTATGGATTTCATATAATGTTATAGTTGTGGATAATATTTATAAATTTTGCAAAGTACGTAAGTTGTTATATAATATTTGATTGGTCGAGGAATATTCGTTTTAGGAGGGAATATTTGTACAACGACACAATCATTGGTGGACCCCATAACAGAATTATTGTCGGATTGAAAAAACGACAAAAATATTTTATGAAAATAACGACGGAAGTTTTACCGTTAACTGTTGAAACACCCGATGTTAAAAGTACAATAATAATCGTGGTTGCATAGTAGCACACGGTATTGATTATTGATGCTTACGTGATAAGTCACTCAGTTTTGTTCAATTATTGCTACAGTAATTCCTGCACAGTATCTCACGTTATTTGATTCAATTATTTTCAATATTTTATATATTATTAAATCAATAATTGAGCCGACAAAGTTATTAATATTAATATTTGCAATATTAATATGTCAGAAGTTACATCAAAGAGAGGTTTGGTCACCTAATCATGCCGCCAATAGGGGAAATTCTTATTGAAAGCCCCTCTTTCCGGGAACGCCTACAGTCGATTAATAGTGTGAATTATAATAATGATGATGAATTTTGTTTTATTATTATTATAATGTAATAAAACGAAAACTTTTATATAAAATAGAATACTTTTTATAAAGTTTTGTTTTATTTGATTATAAATAAAATATAATATATTTTATTATGCATAGTGTTTGCATAATGCCTACATGGTGTTTGCATAGTAAAATCTTTTTATATAAAATAGCTAGAATACTTTTAGAAAGTTATTTGTTTTATTAGATTTTAAATATATATATATATATATATATTTTATAAATAGAATATATTATATTTTATTGCATAGTATCTTTTCCATTCTCCTATAAATAAGATGTTTAGTTAGAATTGAAAACACACCAGAAATTCAGAGAATTCTTCTTCTATAATCTTGAGCGTATTTCTTTAGAGTTTTAAGAAGCTTTGAGCGTAGAAAACAGTATAAGTTTTCTTTAAGAATATCCTCGCCCTACTAGTCGAAATACACTTTTTTCAAAGTAAGGGGTATTATTCTTTCGTATTCATGAAGAGAGTTATTTTATTTCAATACTCATAAGGGTTGTTATTCCATTCTTTATTATTATGTTGAAATAACCTGTCTATAAGAAGTACCGCATACATGGTAAAATTCTTTTGTTATTCCATTCTTTGTTATTCATTTGAATAACTTTTGTTTGTCTTGATCTATCGCATGCCTCAGTGAATTCTGTTGTTATTCCATTCTTTATTATTCATTGGAACATCTTGTATGCATGCGGATTACACATGACTGGTTCCATTCTTTTTGTTATTCATTGGAAAATCACATGCATGCGGATTACGCATGACACTGGTTCCATTCTTTATTATTACATTGGAATATCCTCGTCTGCATGCGGATTACGGCGTGACGTTGTTCCATTCTTTATTATTATTCTGGAATAACTTGTATATGTGGATTACCGCATGCATGGTGAATGATCCTTTGTATTCATTCCTTATTAAACTGTGGAAATGATCTGTCTACGTGGATTATCGCATGGTGGGCGAAAATCCATTTGCAGTTTCATATATTCTATTATACTTAGTTGGTTAAAGTTTTGGCTTCTATACTCCCTGAAATTAGTAGAATATCCTAGATATTTGCGCTTCATCCAGTATCTTTTCATGGAATTCTTGAATTTTACTCCACAAAGCAGTATCATGTTGAAAATTTGGACATTATTGAGTTCAGGATAAATTAACTTATAAATCTTTAAAATTTATTCGTGAACTTGTTTTATTGAATTATTATGTCATTGTCATCATCCTTATGTTTATATTATGTTGAAAGTCATCTGTGGCCTGTAGTGCATAGATGGACTTGGTATGATTATGACCAGGGATTATTCGGTATAATCATGACCATAAAGTTACAAATGATGTGGTAAAAATCCTCTTTGGCCCATAGTGTATTGATGGATAGTTGTTGGCATGATCATGACCATTGATGAAAACACTAATATCTTTGGCCTGTAGTGCATGGATAATTTATGGTCGTGATACTAATGAATATCCTTGGCCGTAGTGCAGGGATGTTGTGGATTATTTATTAAGCTGAGTCTCAGCGATAAAACTGATGAAAAACCTTTTTAAATCATAGAAGATAGTAGATTTTATTCTCTACTTGACCTTTCTAATGGATTGCTTGTTTCACTGCAGTTAAACTTGATATTTGTTATATTGTATTAGTTTAACACTGTTGAAGGCTAACGATAATTTATTCTGCATTATCTTAGTCATAATATTTCTTACTGGGCTAGTTGAGTTCACCCTTTTTGCTTTCATTGTTCCCATCAGGAAATGAGAACGTAGCAGAGACTAGTCTGGGAACGGAGTGACGGTCCAGATGATAGTATTAGTAGTCATCACTATTCTATGAAATAGTGTGATAATAAATGTATTGAGGACTTATTTTGAGTTTGAATACTGTCTAGAAGACAATATTTATATTAAAACTCACACCTCATGTTGTATATTTAAGGTTGTATTTGTATTCTATACCATGTATTTGGCGACTCAGAATAGGTGATGTATACTTGTTGATCGATTTCACAATCAAAATATACGTGCAAGTATACACGGTCAACAAGTAATAAAGTGATAAGAAAAGTATCGTTCCCACGAGGAATTATTTAATAAAAATTACCAAGTACTAACTCTTAACCAAATCAATTTTATTTAAACAACTGTAATTTATGATTTTTAAAATCAAGCAAACTAAATTAACTAATTAAACTGAATTGCTTTATAAAGGAATTTAAATAAATAAAGGTTAAGACTACAATATCCCCAATTATGAACTATAAACCAATTATCCAATTATCCCAATTATTATGCCTACTGAATTGTTAACAGGAATTCTCAAATGCCAAAAGCCCTTTTCCAAGTGATCAATTAACTTCTATTTAATCCAGATTAATTTTTCTATATTCCTATGCAAAACAATTAAATTAAACTCCTTCAATCCCAATTCCTTATTTGTTACATGCAGTGAATAAATATTTCCATTCAATTCACAACCCTAATTATCCGTCATGCAAATAACTAAGAACACATGTTATCATGCCCAGTTCTAACCCTAGATATCCTCTTTCAATTCCTTCTAGAGTAACAAGGTAATTATTGGCCAAACAATTAATCAATAAGCACAAGGCAAGATAAACAATTCACTTTGACACAAATAATTAGAATAAATCGAATAACTAATTTATAGACATAAAAGGTTCAATTGAAATCTTAATAAAAGAAATTTAGTTCATTGTCATTGAATTAAAATCAAGAATCCACAACTGAATAAACATTAAAAGATAGAAGTAAGAGAAGAGAATAAAATCTATTGTCAATAGTCTTGAGACTCCTCTTTCGCTCCTGCTTTGAATCTTCAATGATCCTCAAGTTGCTTCAATCTCCAAAACTAATAAGAACTAGGGTTTATGTTCTAATCTAATGGAGTGTATCTCTAATCTAATCTATGTAATCTCCCCCTATTTTATGTCTTACATCATGTATTTATAGGTTATAAGTTCAATTTTTAGCTTAGCAACAAACCCAATCCAATTTAGAGTCAAAAAGGTGTCAAAATTCGCCCCAAAACGCGTCCAAGCCTCACCAATCACTTCCCAGTGCCCGTTGGCATGGCATACAACAACACTGCTGCTCCTAGCGCCCAAGACTTTGGGCATAGGCCTGAAATGGGCGCCCCAACGCTGGAACATTTTCTGACATTTTCTGCTACCACATCCTTTGGGAAAATGGCCATAACATCTTCGTCTGAACTCCGATTTTGATAATTCAAGATGTTCCGGAAAGAGGAGACGTAGATCTACAACTTTCATTCTTTAAGTGTTTCGAAATAAGGTCCGGAGAATTACTCAAATTGGCTCTAAAGTGATTGTTTTGTAAATGGCAAGCCGAAAAAGCGAATCTAGCCACCCCAAACGTCGATCCAAGTAACTTTTGTCCTAATTCCTACAAAAAAAATGTAAAAAATTCATGAATAGACACAAACACTTAAAATCAACCAAAAGATTTAGCTCAAACGCACTCAATTATGAGTATAAAACTTACTCATCAAATACTTCCAAACTTAAACCTTTGCTTGTCCTCAAGCAAAACACAAAAAGAACTAAAAATAAACAAACTAACTCAACTACATGAATGCATATGCATGTTCTACTTCCTAATATACCTACGAACCCAGTAATAAATCAGTATGATATATAGCAACAGGCCTCAAAGATACCAATGATACTCAAATAATATATCCAATCAAGTCAAAGTCCATAACTCTAACCAATTAGTCAATCCAAACCAGTCATCACCCATGTTGTGTGTGTGTGCTTGTTAACCATTCTAACTAACCACAGTTCAAGATAATCACATAACAAACTTCTTATAAGGAAAATTTCAGTTCCAATTCAATTACTTTTGTGAACATGACAACTCCGGTTAAAACTAAGCAATTACCAAGTCTAAAGGTAAATACAGGATTTATTTATACTTTCATTCAACCACGAGGGCATTTTTACTCTTTCTCGTATTTTTTTTTTATTTTTTTTATTTTTCTCATGGCTGTGCAATGTCCTATTCTCTTAGGCTTTTCAGTGCTACCTTAACGAGCTTTCGACCAACGACTCCCAAGCCATTAAGACCTTAGGGAGCTAGGTGTAAAGACAATCCCCTCGGGCTTACTTACTCAAGTAACAAAGGCCACAAAACTAGACAAGCATGCCACAGTGTTTATTTTCTTCTTTTTTTTTTCTTTTTTTTTCTTTTTCTTTTTTCTGGATTTTCTATTTTTTTCATCATTTCTTTTTTTCTTTTTTTTTCTTTTTGTAATATATATATCCCATAGATTCCCCCAAACTCAAGCTTTTACGTCATTCCAACCTTTACCGACAGTTCACTAATTTCCTTAAATTTTAACCAAGATTTTTCCTCAGAAACAAATTATGAAACCCTTAAACCAAGTGGATTAAAACAGTTAAACTTTAAGTGCTAACCGGTTACATAAGTTTAAGACAGACTCAAATTATCAGCATGATTAAAATTAGAACTCATCATCAATTATCAACACTGTTCAAGTTAACAATTAAAAATCAATCTTATCATAGGTCGAGCTCAGACCACACCAACCTATCACACAGATTTATGCAAAAAATAAAAAAATGCAATTATACTACATGAACACATACTACTGCAACACATATATGAATATGCAAATAACTACCATGTATTATATGCAACCTAAAAAAACACAATGCTAACACACAAAAATGAACTACCATGCAGATAACTAATTATATGTAATACGACACTAAAATGCCCCCAAACTTAAACTAGACATTATCCTCAGTGGCTGAAATATAAAAAAGTAAAGTAGAGGACTTCCTTGAAAATATAGCAATCTTCCTCATTGTCCACTAAGTTTGGAGAATAGGCTAAGCACATGGAACAAATTGGGCACCACACTTGAATTTGACTTGAATAACCTGTAAACCATGATAGAAACAATTTTATTAAATCCTAAATAAATGCAAATTCAAAACTACTAATATAAACCTAATAAAAACTAAAAATAAAAATTAAACTTGGGTTGCCTCCCAATAAGCACTTGTTTTATAGTCTCAGCCTGACTTCCTATATGAAAATTAAGGAACCCTCTATCCATCAGTAACAATGTCTCTTTTGGGAGGTTCCCAATTGTAATGGCCATTGAGTTTAAGTCACCTAGCATGATCTTTTTAGATAGGATCCCCATTAAGTATGGCAAACCACTAGGTGCTTTCCCCATTGTGTTTGTGATCAAATTATGGCATGGAAGCTTGTCAAACACAATGGGCTCTTCCTCTATCTTCTCCTTTTCAACCCACCATGACTCCACAGTTGTACTAGCTCTTATGTCACAAAGAGCTTTGCCTACGACATGACTGCCAATTGGGCATGGTTTTGCAAAACTGCCCGGATTCTTAAACTTTGGTGGAGGAGGCACATGGGATACTAATGAAATCAGCTCATCTTTGTTAAATCTTACAGTTAACTCTTCGTCGATCTCCTTTTCTTGGTTCCCAATTATTTCCTCTCTTTCAACATCTTGTGGCTCATCTAGTTGCAGATTTTGTTCGGGCTCTCCATCGGTCTCGGAACCCATGTCATAGGGCCAAGTGTATTGAGGACAAATGTTCGAGGCATTGATTAGTTGTTCCTTTGTTGCATTGTCCCTTTTTTTGTGTCCTTGAGAGTCTCTTGCAATTCTTTTCCTCTACGTAAAGTCACAACCTTGCAATGCTCATCTCTACCCGGATTTATCTCTGTATCACTAGGGAGTGTTCCATGTGGACAGTTATTCAATGCACGTGCTATCTGCCCCAATTGATTTTCCAGATTTTTTATCGATACACCTTGGCTTTTCACATTCATATCTACTTGATTTAATAACTTTTCTTGTTCACCGATCCTTTTGTCAGTAGCTGAAATGAATTTTTCCAAAACTTCTTCCCAACTTGTTTTCCTCTCTGGCTGTTGTTGAGTCTGATTTTGAAATTCGGCCGTGTTTTGCTGTCTAGCTGCTTGAGCTTGATTGTTACTCCATGGAAATTCTGGGTGATTTCTCCACCCTGGATTATATGCATTTTGATTCGGATACGGTTGGGTAGATCGATTATAGCTCCCTATGAACTGAGATGATTCTGAATTGATGGCACATTGATCTATAGCATGACTCCCAGCACATAACTCACAAACCATTGCTACTTGCTGTGTGGATGGTGGACTCCATGTTTCCATTGGTCGAATCATGTTTGCCATCCTTCGACTTCGTTGGGCTGCGATAACCTCCAACGTCTTCGAATTTGCTTCAATTTGTACTGACTCTACTAAAAATATATTAAGTCCATCAATCCTTGTTCCCCTTGGTTGAGTCATGTTCGTGTATGGCCATTGATACGCAAAGTCATCCATGGTACCTGAAAAGAGTGAAAGAAAAAAAAATTGAAAGAGAATTAAAGAAAAAAAACGTTTAAATTAAAACTAATTTGATAAAAATTAATATTGGCAAAATTATTAAACTAATTCCCCAGCAACGGCGCCAAAAACTTGTTGATCGATTTCACAATCAAAATATACGCAAGTATACACGGTCAACAAGTAATAAAGTGATAAGAAAAGTATCGTTCCCACGAGGAATTATTTAATAAAAATTTCTAAGTACTAACTCTTAACCAAATCAATTTTATTTAAACAGCTGTAATTTATGATTTTTAAAATCAAGTAAACTAAATTAACTAATTAAACTGAATTGCTTTATAAATGAATTCAAATAAATAAAGGTTAAACTACAATATCCCCAATTATGAACAATAAACCAATTATCCCAATTATTATGCCTACTCAATTGTTAACAAAAATTCTCAAATGCCAAAAGCCCTTTTCCAAGTGATCAATTGACTTCTATTTAATCCAGATTAATTTTGTTATATTCCTATGCAAAACAATTAAATTAAACTCCTTCAATCCCAATTCCTTATTTGTTACATGCGGTGAATAGATATTTCCATTCAATTCACAACCCTAATTATCCGTCATGCAAATAACTAAGAACACATGTTATCATGCCCAGTTCTAACCCTAGATCTCTCTTTCAATTCCTTCTAGAGTAACAAGGTAATTATTGGCCAAAAAATTAATCAATAAGCACAAGGCAAGATAAATAATTCACTTTAACACAAATAATTGGAATAAATCGAATAACTAATTTATAGACATAAAAGGTTCAATTGAAATCTTAATAAAAGAAATTTAGTTTATTGTCAATGAATTAAAATCAAGAATCCACAACTGAATAAACATTAAAAGAAAGAAGTAAGAGAAGAGAATAAAATCTATTGTCAGTAGTCTTGAGACTCCTCTTTCGCTCCTGCTTTGAATCTTCAATGATCCTCAAGTTGCTTCAATCTCCAAAATTAATAAGAACTGGGGTTTATGTTCTAATCTAATGGAGTGTATCTCTAATCTAATCTATGTAATCTCCCCCTATTTTATATCTTACATCATGTATTTATAGGTTACAAGTCCAATTTTTAACTTAGGAACAAACCCAATCCAATTTGGAGTCAAAAAGGTGCCAAAATTCACCCCAAAATGCGTCCAAGCCTCACCAATCACTTCCCTAGCACCCCGACGCTGGGCATGGCGCTGCAACACTGCTCCCTAGCGCCCCGGCACTGGGCATAGGCTTGAAATGGGCGCCCCAGTGCTGGAACATTTTCTGGCATTTTCTGCTCCGACGTCATTTAGGAAAATGGCCATAACGTCTTCGTCCGAACTCTTATTTTGATGATTCAAGATGTTCCGGAAAGAGGAGACGTAGATCTAAAACTTTCATTCTTTAAGTGTTTCGAAATAAGGTCCGGAGCATTACTCAAATTGGCTCTGAAGTGACTATTTGGTAAATGGCAAGCCAAAAATGCGAATCTATCCACCCCAAACGTTGATCCAAGTAACTTTTGTCCCAATTCCTACAAAACAATATAAAACATGCATGAATAGACAAAACACTTAAAATCAACCAAAAGATTTAGCTCAAATGCACTCAATTATGAGTATAAAACTCACTCATCAATACCTATTTTGGGGGCGTCACAGTTGGTATCAAAGATTAGGGATATGATCCCTGGCTGAGATGTGAGACAAGAACTAGGAGGGGAGAGGCGGGGAATTCCTTCGCTAGTATGACCTACCTAAGTTTATTTGGTATTTAATTGGTCGGTCAGAGTATAAGGATAATATGTGATATGTTAATTAACCCTTGTTTTGTGGCAGTATTTGAAAATGACATCCGAGAATGTTGAGAATAGCAATGGAGCACAGGAGACCGTTGAGTCTCCACAAATCAATAATCAGGATAATGTGCATCAAGAAGGCGACAATCCTCAAGCAAATAACAACACTGACCAAATGATGAACGATGGAATGTTCAGAGGCTTTATGCAATTCATACAACATCAGGCAAGAGCGGCTCCTGTCCAAAATGCAAGTGGAAACACCGACAACTCTCGAACGATCACCGCCAAGCAGTTTAAGGAACTGGGACCACCGGAGTTTTTTGGAGAGCAAAAACCACTTAAGGCAGAGACGTGGATAAAGCAGATCTGCAAGATATTTGATGTCTTGGGATGCTCTGAGGAGCAAAAGGTTCCCTTTGCCACCTTCATGTTGCGAGCAGAGGCAGATTACTAGTGGGAATCTGTAAAGCGTACTCAACGTGCCGCACTGAAGATGACTTGGTAGAAGTTCCAAGAATTGTTCAACGACAAGTACTTTTCTGAAAGTATTTGTCACATGAAAGAGGTAGATTTCATCAAGCTGGAGCAAAACAACATGACCATGTCGCTGTAAGAAGCTAAGTTTGCCGAGTTGTCCCGGTTTACATCCCATTTGGTTGATAATGAGGAGAGAATAACGCGAATGTTTCTAAGAGGTTTGAAACCCGAGATACGTCAATATCTTATCTCTCATAAACTGTGTTTGTATTCAGATGTTGTTAATAGAGCTCAGTTAATGGAGCGCGATAATGAGTCAACCCAACCTAAAGAGAGCAGCCGGTAAAATGATAATACCAGTGATGGCAGTCATCGAAGCGGTGATAATAAGCGTGGAGGGAATCAACATGCCAGAAATGGTAACCACTTCGGTGGGAATCATGGACAAAACAATAAGAAATGGACATTTCAAGAAGAGGAGATTTAACAATGATGGAAAGACATCATCATCAGCACCCATTTTTAAGGAAGGAGAACGACCACCTATCATATGCTTCAAATGCGGAGGGGAGGGATATATCAGTCCAAACTATACGCAGCAGTCCAAAACGTGTTACAATTGTGGAAGAGAAGGTCACCTAGCTCAATTTTATCGTTCAGGGAAGGCAAGTTCAGTTGGGATGGAGGCACCAAAGGCCGTCCCAGAAAAGTTAAAGCCGGTAGTTCAAGGGAGAGCGTTTGTTGTGACCTCTCAGAAAGCAAGGAACCCGAATGAGGTCATCACGGGTAAGCTTATCATAAACTCTAGCGAAATCTATACCTTATTTGATACCGATTCTACCCATTCTTTTATTTCTCCTACTTGCACTCAACGTTTAAATTTTACTCTTGAGAAATTAAACTTTGACTTATCTGTTGAAACTCCGTTGGGAGAAACCTTCGTTACCTCCACTATGTATAAATCTTGTTTGATTCAAATCAACACTTTCACGTTACCTGCCGATCTTATCTCTTTGAAAATATTTGCCTTTGATGTGATTTTAGTAATCGATTGGTTAACTACTCATCATGCTTTTCGTAAGGTTGTTAGCTTTTATATTCCTAACCAACCTATTATGTGAATTCAAGCAACCAAACCACTAAAGTCAATCACTGTCATATCAAGCCATAAGTAAAGAGCCTCGAGCCTTTTGCTGGTGACTTCCTTGTGTGGAAGGCACCGAAGCCAGACTATCCGTAGGGGACGTCGTGAATAACTGTGGCAAGTTGATAGATATCAATGTGACGTGTTTTCCAAGTCTTGGATGAGGGTCACAGTTTTGAATGATATTTTGATTATTAATAAATTTCCTGACGTATTCTTGAAGACTTCTTAGCCTACCCCTAGAGCGTGAAATCGAATTTTGTATTAACCCCAGTACAAAACCCATTTCTTCAACCCTTACATATTTTTTCAACCAAAACGAACGTATATGAGACAAAGAAGTTGGCTCGAGCTGTTGAAGATTATGATTATACCATTCAATATCATCGTGGAAGAGCAAACGTGGTAACTGACGCGTTGAGTAGAAGATCATATGCGTTTACGAGTGCGATGTTGTTAACACAAAAACCCATTTCGTATAACTTACAAATGATGAAGATAGAGTTAAAGACTCCAGGGACCCACGTGAAGATAACAAATATACGATTAGAATCGATTTTAATCGATAAAGTTAAAGCCGCTCAAGCTACATACTCAAATCTGATGAATGCGAAGAAGAAGGTTCAAGAGGGCGTTATTCTAAAAGCAAGAATTAACGAAGAGAGGAAATCTCAACCCTCGATTTAATTGGCCCATTTGAAATCCTTGATCTAGTTGGAACTGTGGCCTATAGACTCGTTTTACCGCCAAGTATGTCGCGTGTTCATAACGTTTTTCACGTATCGATGTTACGTAATTATGTGGACGACCCGAACCAGATTATTAAATTAGAACTAGACGAGATAGCAGAATATTTAACGTATGAGGAGATACGTGTTAAAATCTTGGATAAGAAGGATCGAATTCAACACTCAAAGGTTATACCTCAAGAGTTAGAATCTAAAATGAAGTCAAGGTATCCTCGTCATACCAGGTACGTACGTAAATTTCGAGGGCGAAATTCCATAAGGAGGGAAGATTGTGAGACCCCAAATTTTATGAATAAAGATTTAAATTTCTCGAAATATTTTTTTGAATATTATGGTGTGGATTTGATATAATGTTATAGTTGTGGGTAATATTTATAAATTTTGCAAAGTACACAAGTTGTTATATAATATTCGATTGGTCAGGGAATATTCGTTTTAGCAGGGAATATTCGTACAATGGCACAATCATTGGTGTACCCCACAACGGAATTATTGTCGGATTGAGAAAACGACAAAAATATTTTATGAAAATAACGGCGGAAGTTTTACCGTTAGCTGTTGAAACAACCGGTGTTAAAAGTACGAGAATCTGGCGTGGTTGCATAGTAGCACATGGTATTGATTATTGATGCTTACGTGAGAAGTCACTCAGTTTTGTTTAATTATTGCTACACGATAATTCTTTGCATAGTATCTCACGTTATTTGATTCAATTATTGTCAATATTTTATATATTATTAAATCAATAATTGAGACAACGAAGTTATTAATATTATTATTTGCAATATTAACGATGTCTAAAAGTTCTGTCAAGGAGAGGTTGGTCACCTAATTGCGCGCCAAAAGGGAGAAATCCTTATTGAAAAGCCCCCTCTTTCTTGGGAATGACCTGGTCGATTAATAGTGTGAATTATAATAATGATGATGAATTTTGTTTTATTATTATTATAAATGTAATAAAACAGAAAACTTTTTATATAAAACAGAATACTTTTTATAAAGTTTTGTTTTATTTGATTATAAATAAAATATAATATATTTTATTATGCATAGTGTTTGCATAGTGCCTGCATAGTAAAATCTTTTTATATAAAACAGCTAGAATACTTTTATAAAGTTATTTATTTTATTAGATTTTAAATAGAATATATAAATATAAATATATATATATATTATAAATAGAATATATTATATTTTATTGCATAGTATCCTTTCCATTCTCCTATAAATAGGATGCTTAGTTATAATTGAAAACACACCAGAAATTCAGAGAATTCTTCTTGTATAATCTTGAGTGTATTTCTTTAGAGTTTTAAGAAGCTTTGAGCGTAGAAAACAGTATAAGTTTTCTTCAAGAATATCCTCGCCTTACCAATCGGAATACTTTTCTTTCTAAGGTAAGGGGTATTATTCTTTCGTATTCATGAAGAGAGTTATTTCTTTCTTTCAATACTCGTAAGGGTTTTTATTCCATTCTTTATTATTATGTTGAAATAACCTGTCTATGCGAAGTACCGCATACATGGTAAAATTCTTCTGTTATTCCATTCTTTGTTATTCTGTTGGAATAACCTTTTGTGTCTTGATCTATCGCATGCACGATGAATTTTGTTGTTATTCCATTCTTTATTATTACATTTGGAACATCACATGCATGCGGATTACGCATAACCTGGTTCCATTCTTTGTTATTCTGTTGGAACATCCTGTCTGTGCGGATTACGCATGACCTGGTTCCATTCTTTATTATTCTGTTGGAATATTGTGTCTGTGCGGATTACGCATAATCTGGTTCCATTCTTTATTATTCTGTTGGAATAACCTGTATATGTGGATTACCGCATGCATGGTGAATGGTCTTTTGTATTCATTCCTTATTAAACTGTGGAAATAATCTGTCTACGTGGATTACCGCATGGCGGGCAAAAATCCATTTGTAGTTTCATATATTCTATTATACTCAATTGGTTAAAGTTTTGGCTTCTATACTCCCTGAAATTAGTAGAATATCTTGGATATTTGCGTTTCATCCAGTATCTTTTCATGGAAATATTCTTCTGAGCATTCTTGAATTTTACTCCACGAAGCAGTATCATGTTGACAATTTGGACATTATTGAGTTCAGGATAAATTAACTTATAAATCTTTAAAATTTATTCTTGAACTTGTTTTATTGAATTATTATGTCATTGTCACCATCCTCATGTTTATATTATGTTGAAAGTCATCTGTAGCCTGTAGTGCATAGATGGACTTGGTATGATTATGACCGGGGATTATTCGGTATAATCATGACCTTAAAGTTACAAATGATGTGGTAAAAATCCTCTTTGGCCCGTAGTGCATTGATGGATAGTTGTTGGTATGATCATGACCATTGATGAAAACACTAATATCCTTGGCTCGTAGTGCATGGATAATTTGTGGTCGTGATACTAATGAATATCCTTGGCCATAGTGCAGGGATGATGTGGATTATTTATTAAGCTGAGTCTCAGCGATAAAAGTGATGAAAAACCTTTTTAAATCTTAGAAGATAGTAGATTTTATTCTCTACTTGACCTTTCTAATGGATTGCTTGTTCTGCTGTAGTTAAACTTGATGTTTGTTATATTGTATCAGTTTAACACTGTTGAAGGCTAGCGATAATTTATTCTGCATTATCTTAGTCATAATATTTCTTACTGGGCTAGTTGAGCTCACCCTTTTTGCTTTCATTGTTATTTTCAGGAAATGAGAACGTAACAGGGACTAGTCGGGGAATGGAGTGACGGTCCAGATGATAGTATTTGTAGTCCTCACTATTCTATGAAATAGTGTGATAATAAATGTATTAAGGACTTATTTTGAGTTTGAATACTGTTTATAAGACAATATTTGTATTAAAACTCACAGTTCATGTTGTATATTTAAGGTTGTATTTGTATTCTGTACCATGTATTTGGCGACTCAGAATAGGTGATGTATACCTATTTTGGGGGCGTCACATAATTGATCAACCCACCAAATTGCTTTTTCTACTTTGATGGAACATCATATCTAAACATAATTAAGTAAGTGTTGCAATGTTTTATGTCGAATTGCTTGGAATTGCTTGAATAGTGTTGGCCAAGTAAATAATTTTTAGCATTCAATTTCTTTACTTATGTGGGTTCATTTGGATTTAAGTGTTCTTAAATTGTGATTTTATGGCATTGGAAGAGTAGTGTGCTTAATAATTAACAAATTTTGGTGACAAATATGTTTGGGAGAGAGGCTTCACAAAGGGTGTGTTAACATTGCCCAACAAGTGTTTGATAAATTGCCACAAAGAAAGTTACCACCAGTTTAGCTATTGAACATCATTTTTTGGGCAAGATTTGACATACTAGATATATGGCTCCTAAAAGGCATAGAGGAGACACTTTGGGCACTTCAACAAAGGTTGACAAAAAGAGATTTACAAGTGATAGTGTGTTCGAAAGATATTATAATTTACTTTCTATAAAACGATAATTCCTGAGCGTGGTTTATTTCCAGATGATGGCGATGAGGAGTTACTACATATGATTGGAAATAGAAGATGGGTTAATTTTACAGCTCAACTAGATCCGTCGGTCATAAAAATTGTTAAGGAAATCTACGCCAGTGTAAAAGATGTTGTAGGTAACGTAATTTGGGTTCGCGAGAAATTAGTGGAGGTCAGTTTCACGATAATAAATGTTTACTACGGCTTGGACAAAATACCTGGTAATGGCTACATGCAATATCTAGAGCACGATCTGGACTATAGTTAGGTCATTCAAGCATTGTGTGTACCTGGAACAAAATGGAAATTAACAGATCAGCAAGAAGCAGTTCTTTTTCCTAAATCCACACTGAGTAGTTACGGGAAAGCATGGCATGCCTTTATTTGTGCCAAGTTAATGTCATGTAGGCATATGAGTGATGTCATAAATCAATGGGCTGCGTTGCTTTTTGCATTGCAAAAGGAAAAACTATAGATTTGGGTTAGGTTATACATGATTCAATTGACAAAGAAATTTAAGGAAGGACTTCAGGTGAACTTCCTCATCCATCTTTGATTACTGGACTATGTCAACAAGCTGGAGTAAAGTGGGATTCCGAGGAAGCTAGAAAACCTCCTTTAGCCCCAATTGACCGCTCGGTTATAAAAAAAATAGAGTATGGGCTGGGGAAAACCATACTCGAGAGGGTTAGGTTTTATTATTGTGCCTCCAGAGCCTATTGACGAGCCTAGTGAACAGTCAAATGGCAATCCTACTGTAGCTGGGAGTTATGTGACACCAACAAATTTGTTTGAGGATATTCGTCAAGACTTGAGACATCAAACTAGTCGGATTGACATGGTGGCTACACAAATTCAGCAGGATTTTGACCAGATGGATAGGCAGCAGAATAGACTGGCGTAGCGACAAGCGAAGATATATCTGAACTGTAATGCATCATTCATAAAGATGTTCAACCGCATGAATCCAGCAAGCACTCCTTACCAATTCCCATCACCTCCACCCTTGTTTGTGTACCCCCAACTGACTTACCCCTTGAGGATGAGGTTGATAAAGAAGAAGTAGAGAATGCTGACAAGGAGTAAGGCTTCGATCTTTCAGGGAAGTCCTCAACCCTCTGTGCCTAATTTCTTATTTGTTTATGCAATGAGGACGATGCATATTTTAAGTTTGGGGGTGCATTCTTCTAGTTGCATTCATTTAGTATTTGCATTCGTTTAGCATAACTCATTCATCATATAGTTTTACATGTAGTTGTCATTCTAATTTCTAAAAAAATAATCTTGCATTTAGTTAGTTCATATTGCATGAATCCCAGAATGTCAGTAAGTGTGAGTTTGACTTGGCCAATGATGAGATTGGGATCGTGTATACATATGAACAGTATTACAACTGAGACATGGATGTAGTGTCGTATCATGATGTAAATCTTATCTTGTTTAAAATTGATGTAACTAGATAGCACATTAGGTTGACCATTTTGATTAACTTAGTTTAAATGATCGCATAATTATCTTCTTGGGGGAAATCTTATGAAGGAAAATTGGTAAACTTGTAGAAAAGGCTAGGATGACGCAAAAAATTAAGTTTGGAGGAAAATATGGGATTCTTAAATAAAAGAAAAGAGAAAAAAAGGAAACAAATCCAGAAAAAGAAAAAAAATTCATATGAATAAACACATTGACTAGTTTAGTTCTTTGGCCTTTGTTATTCAAGTAAGTAAGCCCTTAGGGGTGTCTCTACACCCAGCGCCCTAAAACCATCTGGTTTGGGAGTCGTTGATTGAAAGCTCATTACATGGGTAACATTGAAAAGCCTAAGAGAAGTAGACATTGCACAGTCAAGTGTAAACACGAAAAAGGGAATAAATGCCCTCGTAAGCAAATAAAAGAAGAAATAAATCCAGTATTGACTCTGAATTTGGTGATTGTGTAGTTTTAGCTGGAGCTTAACTTGTGAACGGAGTTTCTTAAGTTAAAACTATGTTTTTTCCTCTAAGAAACATATTATGCAATGTATTTGAACTGTAGTTGATTTTAATGGTTCCTAAGCACACACACGCTGCATCAATAATAACATGCTTTTATTTATGGATTGGTATGAGTTATTGAATTATCTTGTTTGGAAGTATTGTTTGAATCTATTGTTGATACCTCTGAGGCACATTTGTTTGATTCCATACTAAATGATGGCTAGATTTGTAGGCATATAGTTAGGTTGCATTTTTATTTGCATTACTTGAGGACAAGCAATTGGTTAATTTTGGGGGTATTTAATGAGTAGGTTTAATACCTATGAATCCGGTATTATTAAACTTAATTATTGTTATCTCTAAGTGTTTTTAGTATCTTTTTATTTGTTTTTGTGTTTATTTATTTCAGGTTGGAGCTGGAGGGACAAATTGGTCATTTGTGAGAAAAAAGATTAAAAATCATTAAAATTAGAGTTAAGTGACATTTTTATAAATATGTGGTCCTGGTCAATCGCCTAGGCTCTTGGATTTGTACTAGGTTAAGCGCCTAGGCGCTCATGCATGCTCAAAGTTGCCAAACTTTGCTGCTAAGTTGATTTTGAAGCCAAACAGGAATCTTGAGGAGGGTTTTAGACCAATACAAATAGGAGAAGACTTCAAAAAAGACGTATCGATCAATTTATCAAGGATTTACAGAGAGAGCAATGAAGGAAAATACGAAGGAGGATTGCAAAGGCTGAAGATCAAAAAGAGAGTCTATGAGCAAATTGAGAGTTTTTTCTTTTGTTCTTTAGTTTTATTTTTTGTAATTATCTAGGATGTTTGGATTATTAATTTGGATGATGTTTCCTTATTTATCATGAACTAAATTTTAATTAAGATTGCAACGGAACTTGGTATGTAGTTTAAATTAAATCTTCCCATTGAATGAAATTAGTTGGTTATTATTGAATTGTTTATTATATCTTGCATGTATTGATTAATTATTTGGCTAACAATTACAATGATAATCTATATAAAATGGGAAGAGGGAATATAGATTTAGATCTGGATATGATAACATCTGTTCATAGAATTTGAATAGGGTTAATATGATTAGCATGTAAGATAGGAATATATCTATGTGTCTTTTGTATCCATTGAAAGAATTTGTGCGTAAAACCCTAATTAACTTGATTCACATAGGAATATAGTGAGTTGATTGACTAGGGTGTTCCCTGTAAATCTGATTTGTAGATATCGGACTTAGGAGGATTTGTTCACGTGTCTTTTGGAAGAAGTGCGTGAGTAATATAAAGCATTCTAGGATAATGATTTGTGCTAATTAACTAAATTAAATGGGAAGTACATTGATTTAAATAAAATACCAAGGGAAGTTATAATTTTAACCTGTTAAATCTACAGTTACTCTTGTGAACATCTTATCTTAGTTATTAATTAGTTTTGTTAATTTTAATTTTCAAATCCCAAACATTATTCCGTAATTTAAAATAGGATTAATTGCATTGAAATTGATAATTGATAAATATTAGTCTATTTTCTCGTGGAAACGATATCCTTGCTTGCTAAATATTATGATTTAACACGTATATTTGCGTGTTAAATGGTAGTAAGAAAATTAGGCAACAACTATCACAATGTATACAACTAGGCGGCACATGTTTAGGCCATATAGGAATATCTTCTAAAAAGTGACGAAGCCACTCATGTGACGCCCCCAAAATAGGTATACATCACCTATTCTGAGTTGTCAAATACATGGTACAGAAACAACTACAACTTTATTATTACAACAGTAAAACTGTGAGTTTGAATACAAATATTATCTTCTAGACAATATCTATACTCAAATAAATCCTCATCACATTTATTGATACATTATTTTACAAAAATGGTGAGGACTACTAAACAATCCTTTCTAAAACCTTCATTCCATACCCCAGACTTCGTACTCTCGCTTATATTCTCGCCTCCCGAGAAAAATGGAACAAAAGGAAAAGGGTGAGCTCAACTAGCTCGATAAAGAATATTATGACTAAGATAATATACAACAAATTATCGTTAGTCTTCAACGAGGAAAAATATAATAGAATACTGATAGACAACAAATTTTAAATCAATATTCGCAATGAAATAATAATTCATTAGAAGAGTTAAGTAGAGAATGCAAACTACTATCTTCTATGTATGAATTTAAAAGTTCATCGCTCATCTTTTATCCTGTAACATCAATCAATATACATACGGAATCAAATATTCATCTTTTACTCTGGGCCAAAGATATTCATCGATTGGTCATGTTCATTTAAACACTGTTCATCTCAGACTACGGGCCAAAGATATTCTTCAGAAATCATTCATCTTTGCACTACTGAGCCAAAGATATTCTTAAGAAATCATTCATCTTTTGCATTCTGAGCCAAAGATATTCCATAATATCATCATTTAAGACCGAGGATGATGAAAATATTTTTTTTTAAAGAAAGCGAATCCGATTGAAACAAAATGACAAGGATTAAGGATTAAGGATTAGTACTTGGTTTTATCCACGTCCAAAAATACCTCAAAAATAATCATAGTGGTGTAAAATTCAAGAATGATCAAAACATGGATACAATCGAGTTAGTATCCGAATAGATGTTTTAGACGAAAAGAAGAAATTTTATTTTCTATTGAATAATCCAGTATCGTGAATAGTCAGATATATCGTGAATAGTCTGCAGTATCGTGAATAGTAACTCTTCGACACCAAAAGATAGAAATTCCACAAAAACATCTTCACGCTTCATAAATAGTACTCGTGAATAGTAACTCGTGAATAGTAACTCATGAATAGTAACTTCGTGAATAGTAACTCATGAATAGTAACCCATGAATAGTAACCCAGAGCATGAAAAAGTTCCAAATTTGATAAAAACTTCAGATCAACATTTCAAAGATAATGATATTGAAGAAATAATATCATTTAAAAAAAAATAATATCCCTTACCTCGAAAAGATCGGTACTTCTAGCTAGAATCTAGGTATATAGTCTTTGAACTTGCACAAATCTAGCAATACTCAAAGTATACTCAAAATACTCACAAGAATATGCTCGATAATATAGAGAGAGAAAACTTCAGTTTCTGGTGTGATTTTCAATTCTAACCTAAGCACCCTATTTATAGGAAATTGCTTAGAACACCAAAGTAGAAAATTTAATATATTAATAATATTATTTTTCCACATCTTCTTACGCACACCATCAGCTGAAATCAACCACTAACACATGTCCCATAAGTGACAAAAACGTTTTTCATGCAAAAGTTACTTAAAACTCCAAAAAAATGATAATCAATTAATCCGGAACTTCAATAATTCATAATAAATAGCCCTTTCATCAGAAAATTCGAATCTCGTGAGTTTTTATAGGAAATTCAATTCTCTACAACTTTGCAGAAGAAAATTTTTCCAAATTCCAAATAGAAATTGACCGAAATCCACAAGCAGGCGATTTTATAAATT
The DNA here is from genome assembly GCA_020205615.1 of Panax quinquefolius. Classification (NCBI taxonomy): domain Eukaryota; kingdom Viridiplantae; phylum Streptophyta; class Magnoliopsida; order Apiales; family Araliaceae; genus Panax; species Panax quinquefolius. Next base: position 18,321,797 of record CM035152.1, read on the forward strand.
TATAATCAAATTTCGGTAATAAATGGGGTCCACCGACATGTTTAACATGTTTTAAACATTTATTGCAATAAAAATACTCTTCCTCCTCTTATACTCATATATCCCCCATTCGTTGTAAAAATATCGTTAATATATTATTAAAATAATATATTTAAATGAATTATTTTATCGAGAAAAAGATAAAATATTAATTTTCAACAATTGTCATTTTAAAAATTTTCTCCATCTATATCCACATAAAATCAACATTTTCCTCATCATATAAATCAATAATTAATTATTCACAAATAATATTACGAGAATCACAATATTGACAACCGAGGCGGTGAAAGGAAGAGGGCTTTCAATAAGAATTTCTTCTTCTTCTTGGCGCAATTAGGTGACCAAACCTCTCCTTAGACAAAACTTTCTAGACATTGCCAATAATGTTATCTAATAATATTATTAGGATAATATGAATTATTGCTTCGATAATGAAAAATCTTGTGTAATGACAATTATTGAACAACAATGAATATAAAATATCAACGCAAAGAATTATTAACTCGATAAAATTTGAGCGAGTAATTATTGTAACCATTATTGAGTAGTGCCCTCTTACGTAAGAATCAATAATTAGTGCAATACTGGTGCTACTCTTTGTTCGAACAGCGTATTAGTGTGTCTTAACCACCGGGTATTCCAACAAAGATAACGGTAATAACTACGCCGTTATTTAAAAATAACTTATATTTGTCGCTTTTTCTTCATCCAATCACTTTTAGTTATGGGGCCCACATTGGGTCAAGGCCGTCGCATACGAATATTCCCCAACGATGATCTGAATATTCCACGACCAAACGAATATTCCCCGACGATAATGAATATTTTATAATCACTTGCTTATTTTGAAATATTTGCGTATTTAACCCTTAACTATCTACATTAATCAAATCAACCCTTACTATTTCAAAATAATAAATAAAGGAAATTCCTTTTTATTTAAAAATTTCGGGGTCTTACAACTCAGCTTCTTCTCTAGCCTTATCTAATGCAGTAAACTCAGATTCCATCGTTAATCAAGCAATGCATGTTTATTTAGAAGATTTCCATGATACAGCTCCTCCACCTAGTGTAAATACAAAACCACTTATGGATTTAGAGTCTTTTGTAACTAATATCCAGTTTGCACCACAATATCCTTCAAGTACTGCTGGATATCTTGAGTAGTTCAGTCCAAACTTTTGAGTGTATTTTAAATACCTTAAAACTCTTATAATCGCTTTCTAGTGATCTTATCCTGGATTGCTTGAAAATCTACTTAATTTTTTGACAAAATATGTTATGTCACGACGTGTACAATTCATTACATACATAAAACTTCCAATTATTTGTGCATACTCAGGTTGTGACATGCTCTTTCCTTTATTTTTAGACAAGTATAAATTTATATCTACCAGTTTTTCCACAAGATTGCAATCGTATTGATTGAATTTCTTGAGTATTTTCTGAATATAGTGTGATTGTGATAACACTAACTCATCCGATGTTTTAAAAATTTTGATTCCTAATATTACATCAGCAACACCCATGTCTTTCATGCCAAACATATTACTACCCATAATGATTTTATTATTACTACCCATAATGAGCATATCATCTACATAAAGACAAATAATGACATACCCTTTCTCAGTGTTCTTGACATACACACATTTGTCACACTTATTTATCTTGAAATCATTTGACAACATTGCAATGTAAAATTTTTCATGTCATTGTTTAGGTGCTTGTTTTAATCCATAAATTAAGGGACTTCACAAACTGATAAACTTTTTTTTTCTTGTCTTGGAACAATAAACCCTTCTAGTTGTTCCATGTAGATTTCTTCTTCTAAATCTCCATTTAAGAAAGTTATTTTCACATCCCATTTGATGTATCTCTAAATTATATATAGCTGTAATAACTATTAACATCCTAATTGAGGATAGTATTGTCACAAAAGAATATCTATCAAAATAATCCAAACCCTCATTTTGCTTGTATCCTTTGATTATAAGTCTTGCTTTATATTTATCTATAGATCTATCTACTTTCAATTTTTTTTCTTGAATATCCACTTGTATCCAAGAGGTTTAGAGCCTAGTGGGAGATCTACTAATTCCCATGTATGATTGGGCAGAATAGATTCTACTTCACTATTTATAGCCTCTTTCTAATATGGAGCTTCAGAACTCGACACCGCTTCTCTATAGGTTTGAGGCACATTTTCAAAGAAATAAGTTAGAAAATTCAGACCATAAGATTTTGATATTCTACCACGTTTAATACATCTAGGTTCATCAATATCTTCTAATCCATGATCACCGTCACTAGTAGTGTCATAAGTTCTTTTGTTTGAACTTGTTTCTTGTTCATTAGAACTTGACTATTGTTCCTTTTTATTAGAAAATACTGTTTCAAAGAATTCAACATCTTTTGACTTAATAATACTATTTTCAAGTATTTCCTCTATTTTGATTTATTAACCAAAAATCTATATGAACTACTATTTTTAGCTTAACCAATGAATATACAATCTATTGTTTTCGATCATATTTTCACCTTTTTAGATGGAGGAACCATTACTTTTGCTAAACACCCCCACACTTTTAAGTGTTTATAAGACAACTTACGTCCTTTCCATAATTCATAAGGTGAAGCATTATACTTCTTTTGAGATATTCAGTTGAGAATATAATTTGCTGAAAGAATTGTTTCCCCCCACAAATTTGAGGTAGACTAGAACTTAATAATAATGTATTCATCATTTCTTTCAAAATTCTATTCTTTTTTTTTTGTAACACCATTTTGTTGTGGTGAATAAGGTGCAGTTGTTTGGTGTATTATACCATGTTGTGAATAAATTTCAACAAAAGGAAATTCATATTCCCCACCTCTATCACTTCTAACTATTTTTATCTTTTTTCAAGTTGGTTCTTAACTTTATTTTTCTAATATATAAACATTTTCAAAGCCTCATCTTTACTTCTCAATAAGTAAACATAACAATATCTTGTACAATCATTTATAAAAGTATGAAAGTATTTCTTACCTTCTTTTGTTTGTATATACTTTAAATCACAAATATCAGTATGTAGTAATTCAAGAGGTTCTGTACTTCTTTTAATTGATTTAAAAGAAGATTTTTGAAGATTTGCCTCAACGCAAATTTCACATTTATGATTAGAGTTAATATCACATTTTAGAAAATATTCTATATTAATTAATCTACGTATAGTATTATAATTAACATGTCATAATCTATCATGCCATAAATTAGATGACTCAATCATATAAGCAGAATATGTAATTTTATTAATCTTAGAAGGTACAATTGTCATTACATTCATTTTAAAGAGCCCATTGCTCATATATCCCTTTCCCACATACATCCCATTTTTAGTTAGGACAAACTTGTCCGATACAAAGAACAATTTAAATCCCTTTTGACTAAGAAGAGATCCTGACACTAAATTCTTCCTAATATCAGGCACATGGAGCACATTATTGAGGGTGAGTTCCTTGTCAGATGTCATCTTCAGAACCACCTTTCCCTGTACAGCAATCTTGGATGAAGAAGAATTTTTCATGTACAATTGTTCTCCATTCTCAATTTCTTGATATGTGGAGAATATTTTTCTCTTAAAACACATATGGCGGGTTGCTCTAGTATCTACCCACCATTCCCTGGGATTTTCAGTCATGTTTATTTCAGAAAACGACTTCTAAAATATTCATTTTAGAAACATCTTGAAGAAGACCATCAACTTCCGTTACATTTGCTTATGCGGACTTCTTGTTCTGCTCTTTCTGTTTACGATAATTTTTTGCCCTATGTCTGGGCTTGTCACAAATGTAGCATTTGCCTTGGAACTTCTTATTTGTTCCCTGTTGAGGCCCATTACTGGAGTACTTTCTCTCTTTAGACTGTGGACCTTGTTCCACAATGTTGGCTTTATATTCCACAAAGGTCCTTCTTGCTTTCTTCTTAGAAGCACGGTTGTCCTCTTCTTTTCTTAATCTTATGATTAAGTTTTCAATCATCTCTTTGCGTTTATGCTTGAGATAATTCTTGAAATCTTTCCACATTGGTGGTAGTTTTTTAATAATAGCATTAACTTGAAAAAAAAATTCACTTAAGGACGTAGCACGTCCGTTCAGGCAAAAACGACGTAGTTTTTAGGGTGTACGTTCAGGCAGATAACACTTCCCAAAATGACGTAGTATTGACGCATCTGTTCGGTAGATAACGCTTCCCAAAATGACATAGTATTGATAATTAATAACATTTATCAAACGACACAGTTTTGATAACATAAACAAAATGTATCCAAAAAATTATATACAAGGACCTAGAGCCACGAGCCCGAGCTAGGCCAGGCCAGCTGGTTGGCGACAACGGGCGTGTATGGGTTCAAACCAAGTCTTGGCTAAGTCATCTCCCTTCCATAAAAGTGGGGTTGCCCTTGGGACCCAAACCCAAGAGCAACTTTATTGTATATAAACCCATTTAATATTTAGTTCTTAACCGATGGGGGACTTAGCTTCCCACAAATATTTATTATCATTTCCAAGGGTGATCTTTGGAAGTTAATTTCTCATTCATTACTCCATGGATTTGAATACTTAATTTTAATCTATTCATGAAGTAGAACACAATGATATGTGAGTTCATTTCAAATGATTAATGAAATCCATTTCAATTTTTGCTCAAATTCTAACATTTAGTCATTGTGAGATAATGTCCGAGTTTTCGATAGTCGACTTTGATACCATATGTAATAATTTAGATCAAATTCTGAGTTTTAATCAAATCATTACATACCAATGTCCAATCTATATACCTAATCAATAATATCTATAAATCTTAGCTTAATACAACCTTATATAAAAATTTATGACAGAAAATACTGTTGGTTGTGACGTAACTTGCTTGAGGTCTTATATACATACCAAACTATTTTTTACATGTTCCAATGTGAAATTGGTGTGTAGACCTGGCAAACGGGCCGGGCCAAAACGGGCTAGGTTTTGGTGGGCTAAAAAAGTTAAGCCCAAAGCCCAGTTTTTGGCGAGCCGACCCGCGGGCCTAGGTTGATTTATGACCAATTTTTGACATATTTTTGGGCCTAGCCAAAACGACCCGAATTTTTGTGGGCTGAAAAAATGAGGCCCAAAACCCGCTTTTTAACGGGCAGACCGGCCCAACCCGCGGTCTTGGGCCAATTTTACCAGGTATATTGGAGTGTTACAAATTTCTCATTTAAATATGTGGAATCCCTGTCAGGCTAAACATATAACAAAAAACTTTATACATCTAACCATTGTGGGATAATATCAGTTGTCTTCGTTTCTCCCACATTCGATCCTTTGTCCATTGTGAGATAATACATGTCACGTTTATGTCCCTATCTCTGGTCCTTTGTCCATTGTCAGATAATATATAAACCGAGATAATATCATGCAACCACGTTCGTATCCCCACTTTCAACAATCAGATTGCATGAATTTACTTGAACTTTCGAAAGTCTATTATGATATCACAAGCTTACGACCCGTGCGAGGCAAAGGTTAATTTTTAAAATAGTTTTAAAAATATTTTATTTGTACTATGTTATATTAAATGTCAAAATTTTAGATATATTTTTGTTTATCTTATAAGCTATATATCAACTATATTTCTCAGAAATTGAAGAAATTAAACTTGCAAGTATTAAAAAATTTAAAAAGAAGAAGTGAAGAATTTATATTGATTACTTTTACATACAAAGTGGTGGTGCTAAACTACATCATGAATGACAAATTAATTTTATAAAAAGAAATGAATTAAGGAGAGTGAAGGAACACTTTTATCTTTTATCCATTATATATATATATATATATATATATATATATATATATATATATATATATCGGTCCGGATCAAGTGTATACCCTTATCTTACTCATTGTGCTCACCCCCTTTAGTGAGCCGGACATGACAGTTCGGACATACAACCGTAAATCTATACTTTTAGCGACTATATATGTTGTCCGTCTAAAAGTATGAGCGACATTGTATGATGAAACAAATCCGGGTCCATCGCTAAAGGAGGTGAGCACGGTGAGTAAGATAAGGGTATGCACTGATCCTTGATCTCTCTCTCTCTCTCTCTCTCTATATATATATATATATATATATATATATATATATATATATAACATGTTCAAGTGAGTATGTTGATAAGTAAAATTAATTGTATGTACTTATATTGCATGTAGTGAATATGTATAAGTAGTATAGAGAAAATATGTACTTACATGAATTTAAAATTTTGAATAATTAAATATATTTTTTATTCAATTTATACTATTTAAGTCGTGAAGTTACATATTAATGCGGTTGAAAGTTGTTAAAATTAATTTTAAGTTTTTCTATCTAACAAGAAAGGGAAAAGAAAGATAAATAATTAATATAGTAGTGAGAGAAAATGAATGGAATGAAAAATAAAAGTTCAATGAACAATTCATTAACGCAAGATCAATGAATAAAAATTTATAAACTTAGTTTGAGTTAACTCATCTGATTTAACTCGAATAACCAAATTAATCTAATTCAATTAAGTGAATAACATCTTGATTTATTATATACTAGTATTGATATATAACAACCATGGTCATATTTTGAGTTTGAGTTAAATAATAACATACCAAGACATAATTCACTAGATCAATAATATCTTTTTGAATTATCAAAGACAACTGTTGACTAACCCAAAAAATCATTATTAATAGTATTATTAGTAATAATAGTCAACTACATAGTGGCAGGGGTGGGTCACAACCCCACCCCAATTTTTTCCACATATATATATATATATATATATATATATATATATATAAACTTTTAATTTCATTTCCTTATAATGTATTTAAATAAAATTTGGCATATGCAATAAATTACAAGTAATGTTATTAATTAAAAAAGCAACAAAGATAGACACATGGTTATCATCATTTTTTAAACAAATATATCCTTAACTTTTGAAGTTGTGGCTATTGGTTTGCAGAAACTAGACATACATACAATCAAATTATAAATAGCAGCGAAAATATGGTATAAATCGTATTTAAAATTTTCTGTAGTCCCAAGAATCATCTTATGCAATATTATTAATTGAGGAAGGATAAAAGATATATCTTTGAAGATGATCAACCCTTTGATGTGTTCTTCAAACTCGAATCTTTTTCTCCTTGTGATCTCTCCAATCTTCGGATCCAACGTTCGCTACAATAGTGTGCAACGCCTAAAAGGAGATTCGCCAAGAGTAATTGATTGAAGATGTGAATTTAGATTCTATAAGATGTAGAGTGGCTAACCCTAATTCTCTTTAATCCTAACTCCTTAGGGTTTTGAGAATGCTTACAAGAGAGATGCAAGTAGCAAGAGTTTCATTAGTCTATCCAACAGTAAGACTCCTCTTATTTATAGACTAACCCTATCTCCTTAACCTTTTAGAATTGAGGTTTTAAATTAATTCTCAAGGAACTAAATATTAATAATAATAAATAATAAGACTCCTCCTATTAATTTATAATTATTATTCCTCCATATACTAAATTATAAATATTAAGTTATTTAATTTATTCCACCAATAAATTAAATACACTTAATTTATTACTATTAAGTCAATGCACTTCTAAAATTATATTACTCCTTTTTGTGGTATGACCCTCTAGGTTCAATAATAAGTCGTTAGTAGGATAAATAAATTAGAACCATTCTAATATTATTTATAATGAATTAAACTCTTTTAATTCAAATATAAATAAATAATATTTATTTTACATCATGAGCGACACCTCATAAATAATGTATCATGATTATCCGGATAATATGAATTCAACGTTTAATTTGTGAATTATCATAAAAAATATAAAGAACATATTCCGTAAATAGTTACCGCATAATTCAATCATTCTTTCATACAATGTCTCAATCAAATATAAAACATGGAATTATTGTCAAATTTTATTTATTTGATTATATGTATTCCGATTTTAAAATGCACAACTCAAGTTAATGTAAATTAGATTCTACCATGGTCAGAGATTTTCGAGTTGTCAATTTATCGATATCGAATCACAAAGGACGTTCTCCCCTGACTGGAAATGGTAGATCCTTTATTGATCATTCACCTATCATTATATATACTTTATTATATCCGAACATACCCTACGACATACCCTAGAGTATTAAGTAATATGTCAAAAACATAACTCAGTATATAAAAGATATATACTATGATGATCTCAAGTCCAATGATCACTTATACTACTATCACTTTAGGAACACCTATTGACAAGCAAGTAAAACTCCATTAGGGTTTCTTTATACATGTCACGTTCAGTATACTTATTCTTCAATAAGCACATACATACTTGTTTAAGTCTCCACACAAATGATTAATCGAACAATCATTCTCTTTAATAGAACAAATATAGTATGTACCAATATATCCGGAATCATTAACCCCGCATTAATTAGTGATCCATACGATTAGAAACATTTTAAATTTGAGCTATCTTAGAATTTAGATCTCATTAGCATGATCAACATCATGATTCTAAAAGTATTGCTCGAAAACTATGAGTTTATCACATTTATTAATTTAACTAATTAACATGGATAAAGAATGTCTTTTATATTAAATAAATTATGTTATTAATAAATAAATAAGACTACAAAGTAAATTATGATCACATCCGATGTGATTGGCGTGAGGGCATACTACTTTCAGTGGCAAGTCATACTCTCTCCAATCTATATTATTTGATCATTGTTGACTTTTTAAAGTCAACATAAAATATTTTTAAACTCAAAATTGACATAGATTTTTTTTAAATTTTAAACAATACAATGATGAATATCGTAAACTATATAAAAAAATATTACTTATTGTAAGTTTTATTTTCTCATAATTTTTAATGAGTCATCTTAATTTTGAGTTTGAAAATATCTCAAATTGACTTTCAAAAATCAATAATGAGTACTATTTTTAATATTAAGAAAAAATTGCTCAAAAAATAAAATATAGGCCCAAGAACATTTGACATAATTTTGTGCAAAATATTCATAAAAATTTTATATACCCTTTATTCCAAAAGTAGAGTATATTTTGACATTTTAAAATTAGTTTACGAAATCCTTAAATTTAAATTGAATCAATTTTAATACTAAAACTATCACTAATTATCTAAATTAGCTAAAACTATTAGTGATTATCATAAGTTAACTAAAACTATTATTAATTATCATATTTGTTTCTTTCAATATTTATATATATTCATGTATATGTTGAATTTTATATTTCACGAAATCATATTATATTCTTAATTTTGAAACAAATGATCTTGGTAAAAGAAATTACTTGGAATACTACTACGAATATAAAACGACAAATTTGATAAATAGATTCCCATGTACTTAAAAAAATAGTGCGTATAATTTAATTTTATGTGCATTTTAAAATTATATTAATTATGATAATTTGTTTATAAAGATTTTTGACCCTCTCCCTATACAAAATCCTGGAGCCGCCACCGGTAATAGTGTAAAACTTTATATACATATTAAATTATTTCACATGTTTTGATGTAAACTGAAAGTGTTACAGTATAATAAAAAGGAGCAAGTTCTAGTCGTTACATGTTTGCCAAGTATTAATGTAGAGTCTAAAGAAAAGTGCATTTTCTTTAACCCATGGCATTGGACCAATTAGAGATGTTCAAAATTTTAGGATTTTTTAATTTTTAAGATAAATTGAATTGGTTCGAACCGGCCAGTTCGGAACAAAAAAAATATGTTCGGGAACAGTTGGTACAAATTGATTTTTGATACCAATTTCAATTAACAAATTTACAAGTCCAATTTATACGAAGTCAAACTGATTATACCGGTTTAGTCCCTTTCTTTAGACTTTTTAACTTAACCATGTAAAATTAGTTTGAAAGTCTCCTCTATTTATAAAATAAAGGAAAGACAAGAGAATGCATATTAAATAATGTGGAATTTATTTGAAATTTGGTGTGGCTTCCTTACATGCAGTAGTGGTTATTCAATGTGGGACTTATTAGACAATGTCGGGAGTGGGACTTATTTGACAATGGCCTAAGCTCTTTTATCTGCATTAATTTCCTTGGCATTCATTACAGTGGATTTGATGGGAGCTTATTTTCCATGTTATTATTCCTCTATTTTGCAGCCCGCCTTTTCTAATAGGTAGTGAATTATGGTGGACACTAGCTAGGTTGTGAAGTGGAAGTAGGTTGAATTTAACAAAAGAACACATACATATGTTTTTTCTACTGGCAACCATTTGGCCTTCTTCTCAATATCTGATACACTATACATTCTAACATATGTCGATTACTAAAATGCACAAAGGAGTGACTGCTGATGTTTTTTCCCCTCTATAAGTTGGAATGACAGCTGATGTTATACTTGGTATTCAAATGCATGTATTAAATTTTAATGCTATTTGCAATTGACTTGAGACTGAATACTGTCACAGGTTGAGGTACTGGGAGTTTTCTCTTCCATGGAGGTGGAGGGGCATATTTACTCGTGAAGGCCCTGGTGCAAGGTTATGCGAAGGCAGTCACAATTATTTAAAGGATGCCAACCCTTTCTTATCTAGTACAGATACCAATCCCTTTAGTGCTGCTTTATCCAATGAGAAAGTATCACCATCTATGCAACCTGATAAGTCTACCAACTTATGGATGGACCTTTTGTCTGGCGATGATGAACTTTCTGAATCCATTTTTGAACCTGTGATGGGAAATGATGTGCATGAAGGTGGTGACTTACTTGACTTCTTGGATGATTTCGTTCAACGGCTGGTTCAAAACGATTCTAGAAGTATTCCATAACAAGAACAAAAGCCATCCGATGGTGTTGACCAGTACTTAAATAGTTTCAAGTACTTAAAAAGCTCCCATCAAATCCACCGTAATGAATGCCAAGGAAATCAAGCAAGAGAACTTATGGCACCATCTCACCTAACTTGTTTTTAAGTCCCAGATTAGATTATAAAAATTTAAGAAAATTTTCGATGGTCTCCAAATGTTAATTGGTAAAACTTTAAGAAATTTTTCTTTATAAAATAATTATCATGTAATGATCTAGTAATGACTACCAAGAACTTCGGCTTAAAGCCTTGAAGCTTTGGTCTTGGGCCGAATTTTACTAGGTTTTGGGCTGACTTTTTTTGGGCTAAAAAGCCAATACAAGCTTCGGTAAAAATCGTACCAGACTGACTAAAATTAGGGTTCTTTACATAAGTATACAACAAATATAAAGTAATTACAACAATAGTGCATCAACTAAATAATTTTAATAACAGTGAATTACTGAATAATAATGCCAAAAATAATGCAATACACATCAAGATATCCAAACCAACAAAAAAGAAATCCCTAATTTCAAGGAGAAACTACTCCACCTATTTTGTCGCTACCAACTAAACCAGATACTCACCAAATCACGCCACCAAATTACCCAAAAATCCGACGAAGAACAAAAAAATGAAGCAAAGCATCCAAATAGAGAAGAAGCAAGCGAGAAGAAGGGTTATCGAAATAGAGAAGAAATCAAATCGAAAGCAATGTGTAAAGCGTAAACAGAGCATCCGAACATCACATTAGAATAAGCGATTTCAAGATATTTTGAATAATGGAAGGAAAAATTATATTCTCGAGAAATCAAACTAAATGCAGATCTTCATTCAAAGGTACGATTCGTTATAAAATTGAAGTTTGGGGATATTCATATCAAGGTTTGGTTACTTTGATTAAAGTAAACAATATTTCGCAAATTAACCATACAAAATCATATCTTTTCAAAATTTAATAAAATGAATGAACATAAAATTTTGCAGAAAACATTGATACTGTGGACGCCCAAAATTAGGTATACATCACCCATCTTGAATTCGACACTTACATGGTATGTAATTTAAAAACAACTTATTAACATAAGCGTAGTATACAATCGACAAAAAGCGTGGAGTTTAAATACAAATATAAATCTCACTAGATATTATACAAACTCAAATAAAAAGTCCTCATTACAGTTATTATCACACTATTTTACAGAATAGTGAGGACTACTAATGCTATCTTCAGGACCATCACTCGTTTCCCCGACTCGTCCCAGCTATATTATCATTTTTCAAGAGAAAAAGTGAAAGAAAAGGTGAGCTCAACTAGCCCAAGAAGAAATATTATAACTAAGATAATGCGAGAATAAATTATCAATAGTCTTCAATAATGTTAAAGCGATAAAATACAATAGACAACCGGTTTAATGCAATGAATATTACGATCCATTAAAAAAGAGTCAAGTAGAAAATAAAGTCTACTATCTTTTAGGTTTTAAAAGGTTTTTCATCATTGTTTATACCTTCGAGACTCGCTTTAATAAATATTTCACATCATCGAATCACCCGCACTTACGCGCCGAGGATATTCTTTAGTATCAACGACCACAATTATTCATGCACTACGGGCCAAGAATATTTGTGTATTCATTAATGGTCATGATCATGCCAACAATCGTCCATCAATGCACTACTACCACCGAGGATTTTTATCACATCATTTGTAACATTATTAAATGATTACACTTAAATAGTCTCGGTCATAATCATACCAAGTCCATCTACGCACCATGTGCCATGAGATGACTTTCAAAAAAATATAAACATGAGGATGATGACAATGATATAAGAATTCAATAAAACAAGTTCAAGAATTATTTTATCCAGAATTATTAACGCCCAAATTGTTAACATGACATTTGTTTTGTAGAGTAAAATTCAAGAATGATCAGGAAGAATATTTCCATGAAAAGATCTTTGGATGAAACACAAATACCAAGGATATTCTACTAATTTCATGGAGTATAGAAGTCAAAGTTTTAACCAACCTGGGTATAATAAAGAATGGAATAACAAAAGAAATCACCATGCATGCGATAGACCGCATGCATGTGTTATTCCAATGAATAATAAATAACGGAACTGTGTCGTGAAATTCACACCAAGCAGGATGTTCCAATGTAATAATAAAGATGGAACCAGATCCGGTGTAAAACACATGAGATAGGATATTCCAAATGAATAATAAAAAGGCGGAACTGAGTCCGGTGTAAAACACATGTACACATGTGATGTTCCAAGAATAATAAAGAGCGGAACCAGTCCGGTGTAAAACACATGCATGAGGATGTTCCAATGTAATAATAAAAAGCGGAACCCGGTCCGGTGTAAAACACATGCATGGATGTTCCAAATGTAATAATAGAAGAATGTCACCAAGTATAGGGTAAACCACTTATACAAAGTTATTCCAATGAGAATAATAAGCAATGGAATAACAACAGTTCTCTTCATGAATAAGAAAGAATAACACCCCTTACATTTGGTAGGAGATTGAATCTGCAAAGCAGTGTAATAACAAAATACTCTTCTTCTTTCTCTCTATTCTCTATACTTTCTCTCTATAGCTTGAATGAATTCGCGTGAAAATAATGAAGCCCTAGGCCTCTATTTATAGAAGATTTCTAGCTTAGCTTTCCTGCGTGTGAAAAGGCAAGTGGCTTGACGAATCGGTTTGGACGCTGTAATGTGAAACGACAAGTGGTTCGGCCTTGTAATGTGAAAGCGACAAGTGGTTCGACGTCGGTAAAGGTAATTACTATTGACGAAGGTAAATACTATTCACAAGGTAATTACTATTGACAAAGAGACTCTTAGATGATGACATATGAGCCCCCATAAAATAATCAAACTTACCACAAATTTTTTTTTTCATCAACACATATTTAATCTTTCAACAATTATTAATCATTTATAACTTGTCGTCTCAATTATTGATTTAATACTATAACATATTATACGTATGATGATCTTGTGACAATAATTGAATCAATAATATAAGAGATATGATGCCGCAATTATCGTAGCAATAATTGAGCATAGCCGATTTGAAGTGACTTCTCAACGTAAAGCATCAATAATCAATACCTGCAGGCTACTATGCAACCAGCGCCAGACATCGCATTACTTTTTCCATAGGGTAGTTCAACAGCTTTTAATTGGTAACACCTCCGTAGTTATTTTCATAAAATATTTTTGTCGTTTTTTCAATCCGACAATAATTTCATTAATGGGGTCCACCAATGATTGAGCCATTATGCGAATATTCCCTAACAAAAAGAATATTCCCCACCAAACGAATATTTTATAACAACTTGCATACTTTTGCAAAATTTATAAATATTACCCACAACTATAACATTATATCAAATTTATTCCATAATATTCAAAAATAATATTTATAGAAAATTCATCTTTATTTATAAAAGATGGGGTCTTACAACCTCCCTTCTTATGAAATTTAAGCCCTCGAAATTAGGTGGTACGATACTGTATGTCAAGAGGTAAGGATACCTTGATTTCATTTGATTCTAACTCCCAAGTCATTTCCTCAACATCGTGGTTCCTCCACAAAACTTTGACTTGAGGTATAACCTTGGGAGCGTAGAATATGTTCTTTCTTATCCAAAATTTGAGCAGGAACCTCTTCATACGTCAAATCTTCCGCTTATTTAAATCCAGGGTTCTAACTCAATAATATGGTTGGGTCTTTCACATATTTACGTAACATAGATATGTGAAAAGCGTTATGAACACGAGACATATTTCAGCAGTAAAAGCGAGTCTATAGGCTACGATTCCTACTCGATCGAGGGATTAAAATGGACCGATGAATCGAGGGTTAAGTTTTCCTCTCTTTCCAAATCTTGTAACTCCTTTCCATGGAGCGACTCTTAACAACACATGATCTCCTATATCGAATTCCACGTCCTTTCGATGAAGATCAAAGATAACTCTTTGTCGATTTTGTGAGGTTTTATACGTTGTTTCGGATCGTTTGAATCTTTTCCAGAGTCATATCGTACCAACTCCCGGTCCCAACAACGTTGCTTCACCCACCTCATCCCAAAGATATCTTGAGAACGACACTTTCTTCCATACAACGCCTTCAATGGAGCCATGCCAATACTTGCTTGATAAGCTGTTGTTGTAGGAAAACTCCACCAATGGTAAGAACTTGTCCCAACTCCCCTTGAAATCAAGGACACGAGAGTCTTAATAGATCTTCAAGAGTTTGAATAGTCCTCTCCGATTGTCCGTCCGTCTCGAGGATGATATGCCGAAGCTAAATCGTAAGTCTGTGCCCATAGCTTTTTGCAAACTAACCCAAAATCGTGAAGTGAATCTTGGGTCTCGATCGGAAACTATGGATCCTAAGATACCATGCAGATCTTACAATCTCGTTTATGTACATGCATACGAGCAAGACGTTCAAGTGTATAAGTTTCTCAGTACGGTAAAAAGAAATGAGCGGACTTGGTCGACCTATCAACAATGACCCAAATCGCATCAATGCTTTGAGAAACCCAGAAGACCCCGAATCGAAATCCATGGTAATGTGCTCCCACTTCCATTCCGGAATTTCAAGTGGTTGCAATGGACCTTTTGGTACTTGATGCTCCGCTTTAACTTCGTTGACAAGTTAGACACCTTGAGATAAGCAACGCTATCTCTCTCTTCATATTGCTCCACCAAAATGTATGGCGAATATCATGATACATTTTGGTACTACCAGATGGATTGCAAATGGTGTGTGTGTGCCTCCATCATGATATTATACTTTAAATCGGTCGTTAGGAACACAAAGTCCGGAGTCGATTCAAGTATTCCTTCTTCATCGATTCTTGCTTCCGGCGATAGCACCTTCTTGCACTTTCTTCCTCATACGATCAGCCTCCGTGTCATGTAGCTTGAGCGGCTTTAACTTTATCAATTAAAGTCTGGTTCTACTCGTATACTCGCTTATCATCACATGCGTCCCCTCGAGTCTTTAATTCTATCTCCATCCTTTGTAAGTCACACAAAATGGGCCTTTGCGTTGACAATATCGCACTCGTGCTTGCATATGATTTTCTACTCAAGGCGCCGGCTACCACGTTCGCTTTTCGGGATGGTATTGGATGGTATGATCATAATCTTTCAGCAGTTCAAGCCAACATCGTTGTCGCATGTTGAGTTCCTTTTGAGTGAAGAAATATTTGAGGCTTTTATGATCCGTAAAGATCTCCACTTTCTCCCCATACAAGTAATGCCTCCAAATTTTAAGTGAAGATAACAACCGCTAACTCTAGATCATGAGGTAGGATAATTCCTCTCATATTCTTTGAGTTGTCATGAGGCATAAAGCTATAACTTTTCCATGTTGCATAAGAACACATCCCAACCCTTTGCTCGAAGCATCACCGTAGATGACAAATCCCTCCCAGAGCGTGATGGTATTGTCGAGCAGTCTTTGAAATAAGTCTCCTCTTGAGTTCTTGAAAACTCTTCTCACATTCTTCGCTCCAACCGAACTTTGTATCTTCCGGAGTCGGTGAGTAATGGAGTAGCGATTCGAGAAAATCCTTCCACGAATCTCGATAATAACCAAATTAAACCGAGAAAGCTACGTACTTGATTCATTGATTTAGGTTGTTCCCAGGCTTTGAATAGCTTCAATCTTTCTTTGGGTCAACGGATATTCCATGACTTGATACCACGTGCCCAAGGAATGCTACTTCTTCAAGCCGTAACTCACATTTCTTCAACTTGGCATAAAGCTTATATTCACGAAGCTTTTGGAGTGTCGACCTCAAGTGTTGCTCATGATCTTCACGGCTTTTGGAATAAATAAGGATGTCATCAATAAAGACGACCACAAAGTGATCTAAATATTCCTGAATACTCGGTTCATCATATCCATGAAGGCGTTAGGAGCATTAGTCAATCAAAGGACATGACTAGGAATTCATAATGCCCGTCTGGAAGTTAAAGCCGCCTTTGGAATGTCGGTGATTCTAATCTTCAATTGGTGATATCCTAACGAAGATCAATCTTTGAAAAGAATTTGGCTCCTTCTGAATCTGGTCGAAACAGGTCATCAATACGTGGCAATGGATACCTATTTTGATGGTGACGTGATTCAACTCCCGATAATCAATACAAAGTCGCTTACTCCCATCTTTCTTCTTCACAAATAGAACAGAGCACCCCAAGGAGAAGTACTGGGGACGAATAAAGCCAATGTCTAACAATTCCTGCAGTTGGGTCTTTAACTCCCGAAGTTCAATAGAGCCATTCGATATGGGGCTTTGGAAATAGGTTTTGTATTAGGGTTCAAGGTCGATACAAAATTCAATTTCACGCTCACGGGGTAGGCCGGAAGTTCTTCTGGGAATACGTCAGAAATTTATTAACAATAGAATATCGTTTTAAAGCGGCGTATTTTTATTTAAATCGTGACATGAGCTAAGAAAGCTTGACATCCGGTTTTTCAATAAACGAATAGCTTTATGGCTTGAGATGACCGTGATTGATTTTAATGGTTTGGTCGTTTGAATTCAAGCATAATAGGTTGATTAGGAATATGAAAGCTAACAACCACGAAAACAATCAATTTTTGCATGATAAGTAGTTAACCAATCAATCCTAGAATCACGCCAAATGCAAGTATTTTTAATGAAATAAGATCGACGGGTAATGTGAGGGTACCGATTTGAACCAAACAAGACTTATAAATGTGGATGTAATGAAGGTTTCTCCCAACGGAGTTTCCACAGATAAGTCAAAGTCTAATTTCTCGAGTCAAATTTAATCGATGGCGCAAGTAGGAGAAATAAAGAATGGGTAGAACCCGGTTATCAAATAAAGTATAGACTTCATTAGAGTTTATGATAAGCTTACCCGTGATGACCTCATTCGGATTCCTTGCTCTTTGGGAGGTCACAACAAATGCTCTCCCTTGCCACTACCGGCTTTGAATTTTACGGGATGGCCTTTGGTGCCTCCATCCTAGCTGAATTTGTCTTGATGGCGACAAAATCGAGCTAAGTGACCTTCTCTTCCACAATTATAACATGCTTTGGACTGCATGTGTGATTTGATCGATGTGTCCCTCTCCTCCGCATTTGAAGCATATGATAGGTGGTCTTTCTCCTTCCTTAACAATGGGTCTTTGGTCTTTGACGTCTTTCCACCATTGTTGAATCTCCGATTTCTTGAAATGTCCATTCTTATTGTTTTGGTCCCGATTACCACCAAGTGGTTACCATATCCGGCCTGTTGATTCCCTCCACGCTTGTTGTCACCGCTTGATGACTACTCCGGTATTATAATTTTGTCTCACCGCGCTCTCTTTAGTCAGGTTGACTCATTATCGCGTTCCACTAAGCGAGCCCTATTTACAACATCCGAATACAAACCACGCTTTTTATGAGAAATAAGATGTTGGACGTATCTCCCGACTTCAAACCTCTTAAAACATTCGCGCCATTCTCTCTTCATTATCCACCAAGTGGGACGATAAACCGTGATAACTCCGCAAATTTTGCCTCGTATCACACACGGTCATATTGTTTTGTTCCAACTTGATAAATTCCACCTCCTTTCATGTGGCAAATACTTTCAGGAAAGTATTTGTCGTTGAAACGACTCTGGAACTTCTCCCAAGATATCTTGATGACAATTTGGTTGAGTACGTTTTTACCGATTCCCACCAAGAATCCGCCTCTCGCGAACATAAAAGGCGGCAAAGGGAACCTTTTGCTCCTCGGAGCATCCCAAGACATCAAATATCTTGGTAATCTGCTTTATCCATGCTTCCGCTAGAAGTGGTTTTGGCTCTCCCTTAAACTCCGGTGGTCCCAGCTCCTTAAATTGTTTAGCGGTGACCGCCCGAGAGTTTTCCGTGTTTCCACCTACGTTTTTGGGCAGAGTCGCTCTCTTCTTTGTTGATAAATTGCATAAAGCCTCCGAACATTTGATCATTCGTCATTTGGTCGTTGTTGTTGTTTGCATGAGGATTATCGCCTTCACGATGCACATTATCCACGATTATTGATATGTGGTGAATCAACAATCGCTGCGCTCCATTGCTATTCTCAACATTCTCGGATGTCATTTTAGACATCGCCACAAAACAAAAGGTTAATTGACGTGTAACAAATTATCCCTATCTTCCGACCAACCAATAAAATATCACATAAACTTAGGTAGGTCATACTAGCGAAGGTATTCCCGTCTCTCCTCCTAGTACTATTCTCACATCTTAGCCAGGATCATATCCTCAAGCTCGATACCAAATCATGACGCCCCCAAAATTAGGTATACATCACCCATCTTGGGTCGACACTTACATGGTATGTAATTTAAAAACAACTTATTAACATAAGCGCCGTGGTACAATACGACATAAATCGTGAGTTTAAATACAAATATAAATCTACTAGATATTATACAAACTCAAATAAAAAGTCCTCATTACGATTATTATCACACTATTTTACTGTAATAGTGAGGACTACTAATCTTTATCTTCGGACCATCACTTGCGTTCCCCTCGCTCGTCCCATTTATATTATCATTTCAAGAGAAAACGGTGAAAGAAAGGGTGAGCTCAACTAGCCCAAAGAAGAAATATTATGACTAAGATAATGCGAATAAATTATCAATAGTCTTCAATAATGTTAAACCGATAAAATACAATGACAACCGGTTTAATCTGCATGGAATATGCAATCCATTAAAAAGAGTCAAGTAGAAAATAAAGTCTACTATCTTTTAGGTTTTAAAAGGTTTTTCATCATCGCTTATAGTCGAGACTCGCCTTTAATAAATATTTCACATCATCGAATCACCCCGCACTTTTCGCCAAGGATATTCTTTAGTATCACGACCACAATTATTCATGCACTACGGCCAAGAATATTTGTGTATTCATTAATGGTCATGATCATGCCAACAACTGGCCCATCAATGCACTACTACTAATCGAGGATTTTTATCACATCATTTGTAACATTACGGCCATGATTACACTCGAATAGTCTCTCGTGTCATAATCATACCAAGTCCATCTATGCACTACTGTGCCACAGATGACTTTCAAAAAAATATAAACATGAGGATGATGACAATGATATAAGAATTCAATAAAACAAGTTCAAGAATTATTTTATCCAGAATTATTAACGTCCAAATTGTTAACATGATCTTTGTTTTGTAGAGTAAAATTCAAGAATGATCGTAAGAATATTTCCATGAAAAGATCTTTGGATGAAACACAAATACCAAGGATATTCTACTAATTTCATGGAGTATAGAAGTCAAAGTTTTAACCAATTGGGTATAATAAAGAATGGAATAACAAAAGAAATCACCATGCATCGATAGATCAAGACGCATGTGTTATTCCAATGTAATAATAAATAACGGAACTGTGTCGGTGAAATTCACAATCGGCCGGGATGTTCCAATGAGAATAATAAAGATGGAACTGCATCGGTGTAAAACACACGGATAGGATATTCCAGCGAGAATAATAATAAAGCGGAACCGAGTCCGGTGTAAAACACACGCATGGGGATGTTCCAACAGTAATAATAAAGAGCGGAACCAGTCCGGTGTAAAACACATGCATGTGATGTTCCAATGTAATAATAATAAAGATTTTAACCGTGTCCTGTAAAACACACGATGAGGATGTTCCAAATGTAATAATAGAAGAATGTCACCAAGTATAGGGTAAACCACTTATACAAAGTTATTCCAATGTAATAATAAGCAATGGAATAACAAGTTCTCTTCATGAATAAGAAAGAATAACACCCCTTACATTTGGTAGGAGATTGAATACTGCATGAAAGTGTAATAACAAAATACTCTTCTTCTTTTCTCTTATTCTCTATACTTTTCTCTCTATAGCTTGAATGAATTCGTGAAAATAATGAAGCCCTAGGCCTCTATTTATAGAAGATTTCTAGCTTAGCACCGCTTAGTGAAAAGGCAAGTGGCTTCGATTTGGTTTGGCCTTGTAATGTGTGAAACAACAAAGTGGTTCGGCGCTTTGTAATGTGAAACGACAAGTGGTTCGGACGTCTGGTAAAGGTAATTACTATTGAATGAAGGTAAATACTATTCACAAGAGGTAATTACTATTGACGAAGAGACTCTTAGATGATGACATATAGAGCCCCCATAAAATAATCAAACTTACCACAAATCATTTTTTTTCATCAACACATATTTAATCTTTCAACAATTATTAATCATTTATAATCTTGTGCGTCTCAATTATTGATTTAATACTATAACATATTATATGAGATGATATTGTGACAATAATTGAATCAATAATATAAGAGATATGATGCAAAGAATTATCGTAGTAATAATTGAGCATAGGCCGAAGTGACTTCTCACGTAAAGCATCAATAATCAATCTGAGTGTACTACGCAACTAAGCGTATTCATCGTACTTTTACCACCCGGGTAGTTCAACGCTTTTAACGGTAACACCTCCGTAGTTATTTTCATAAAATATTTTTGTCGTTTTCTCAATCCGACAATAATACATTTATGGGGTCCACCAATGATTGAGCCATCATTTAATATTCCCTAACAAAAAGAATATTCCCAGGCAAACTTAATATTTTATAACAACTTGCATACTTTGCAAAATTTATAAATATTACCCACAACTATAACATTATATCAAATTTATTCCATAATATTCAAAATAATATTTATAGAAAAATTCATCTTTATTTATAAAAGATGGGGTCTTATGAATACTATTAATATATATTTTGGAAACTATAAAATGTTGATTTGGAAACCCATAAAGTAATATTATTAATATCGGTTTGGAAAGGGAATTGTATTTTTCATTCATGGATTGAAGAATTCATTTAATATATTGGCAACATTAAAATATAGATTTGGTTACTTTAAACGCATGCATAATTAAATACAATTTAGTTTAGAATGTAAATGTTCATTCTTTATAACTTATCCTCTCGCAAAAACATTATTTTTGTTTTGTTTATAAATCGACTTAAGACATACCGATACATATGTATATATACTAAATATTTCTATTTTGGTTACTAAAATTGTTAATTTAGACATGGAAAATAAGAATAATTTTATTACTTTTTAAATAATACTATTTTTTTTAAATATAAACATGCATAATCTGGAATAATTCATAAAATATTTTGGTTACTATAAAATGTTGATTTGGAAACCAATAAAAAATATTATTAATTTGATTATTAAAGGGAAATGAAATGTTCAATCGTGGTTCAAATTTTAATGTTCATTCTTTAGTATTTAACCTCCCCGAACCATAATTTGTGTTTTCTTTATAAAATGAATGAAAAGCAGCAATTACATATGCATAGATACTACTTATATCTGCATTTTGAAACTGAAAATTGTTGATTCACTCAGCTAGAAAATAATATTAATTTTTTTAATATCCAACTAATAATAAAGCGTGATCAAGGTTGGGGATATTCATATCAAGGTTTGGTTACTTTGATTAAAGTAAACAATATTTTGCAGATTAACCATACAAAATCATATCTTTTCAAAATTTAATAAAATAAATGAACATAAAATTTTGCGAGAAAACATCGATACTATTAATATATATTTTGGAAACTATAAAATGTTGATTTGGAAACCCATAAAGTAATATTATTAATATCGGTTTGGAAAGGGAATTGTATTTTCATTCATGGATTGAAGAATTCATTTAATATATTAGCAACATTAAAATATAGATTTGGTTACTTTTTAAACGCATGCATAATTAAATACAATTTAGTTTGAATGTAAATGTTCATTCTTTATAACTTATCCTCTGCAAAAACATTATTTTGTTTTGTTTATAAATTGACTTAAGACATATTATTACATATGTATATATACTAAATATTTCTATTTTGGTTACTAAAAATTGTTAATTTAGACACATGGAAAATAAGAATAATTTTATTACTTTTTAAATAATACTATTTTTTTTTAAATATAAACATGCATAATCTGGAATAATTCATAAAATATTTTGGTTACTATAAAATGTTGATTTGGAAACCAATAAAAAAATATTATTAATTTCAGTTACTAAAGGGAAATGAAATGTTCAATCGTGGTTCAAATTTTAATGTTCATTCTTTAGTATTTAACCTCCCCTGAACCATAATTTGTGTTTTCTTTATAAAATGAATGAAAACAGGCAATTACATATGCATAGATACTACTTATATCTGTTTTGGAAACTGAAAATTGTTGATTCACTCAGCTAGAAAATAATATTAATTTTTTTAATATCCAACTAATAATAAAGCGTGATCAAGGTTGGGGATATTCATATCAAGGTTTGGTTACTTTGATTAAAGTAAACAATATTTCGCAGATTAACCATACAAAATCATATCTTTTCAAAATTTAATAAAATGAATGAACATAAAATTTTGCAGAAAACATTGATACTATTAATATATATTTTGGAAACTATAAAATGTTGATTTGGAAACCCATAAAGTAATATTATTAATATCAATTTGGAAAGGGAATTGTATTTTTCATTCATGGATTGAAGAATTCATTTAATATATTGGCAACATTAAAATATAGATTTGGTTACTTTAAACGCATGCATAATTAAATACAATTTAGTTTCGAATGTCAATGTTCATTCTTTATAATTTATCCTCTGCAAAAACATTATTTTTGTTTTGTTTATAAATTGACTTAAGACATACTGTTACATATGTATATATACTAAATATTTCTATTTTGGTTACTAAAATTGTTAGTTTAGACACATGGAAAATAAGAATAATTTTATTACTTTTTAAATAATACTATTTTTTTAAATATAAACATGAATAATGGAATAATTCATAAAATATTTTTAGTTATTATAAAATGTTGATTTGGAAACCAATAAAAAAATATTATTAATTTCAGATTATTAAAGGAAATGAAATGTTCAATCAGTAGTTCAAATTTTAATGTTCATTCTTTAGTATTTAACCTCCCCGAACCATAATTTGTGTTTTCTTTATAAAATGAATGAAAACAGCAATTACATATGCATAGATACTACTTATATCTGCTTTTGGAAACCTGAAAATTGTTGATTCATTCAAATTTAGAAAATAATATTAATTTTTTAATATCCAACTAATAATAATTTTAATAATTTAAACATTCATAATCCGCATCATTCATATAATAATTTGGTTACATATGTATGTCTATTCATTCTTTAAAGTTAACAATGCAAACATTGTGTTAAAAAATAATTATTACTAAAAAAGTTATAATTGATTACTATGTGATGTTCATATACTAACTACTTACATAATTGTATTTATTTTAATGTTTCAGTTGCCGTAACATGGATATGATTCCAGTTGTAATTTACTTCAATGGTACGTGGAGTGACAGTAACCAATATAAAAATTTCGAAGTCTCCGGCCTACTAGTCCCTTCAACATGTTCATTCACAGAAATGCACAACTTGATATGCAATGCATTAAGCCTAGAATGCTACAAAACAGAGTTGTCAATCAAATTTCATATTATTAAAAGAACATCCTCCAATCAAGGTGACAAATGAATCAACTTTCAAATTCTATATGGAAATCAAGAAAAATCATTGAGCATGGCAAGTATCCTCCGATTATAGATTCGAATACCACATCGAGGAACTACAAACTTACAAAAACGTCATAATCAAGAAGAAAATATAATGCAAGATGAAATGCCGATGAGATTGGCACAAAGGAATACCGATCTTGAATTTTTGGAAACACAAGGAGACCAATTTGGATCATATTTTGTTGAGCATCCGCCATCAAGCATTGATAAAGAACATGATGCATAAACACAAGAAAAGAACAAGTGATGAGGTCATATCAGATCCGAATAAGTTTGAGGTAAGAATTCATCAAACTTACAAAGACAAAAGAATATTAACACAAGCGATAAGGCTACATTCAATCGATAAAACAGCAAAACATAAGGTAGAAAGAACAAGTGGAAGGACTTTGTTACGTATGCATCGACAATGAAAGTTGCAAATGGAAACTAAGAGCATCAAAATTACGTAAAACAAATATGTTCAAGGTGAGAGAGTTTAATGATATACACACTTGTTCATCCAACATACTACTTGGAGATCATAGACAAGCAAATAGTGAAATGGTTAGTGAATGCATAATCATAGACTAACTAACTTCAAGAAAATTTACACACCAACCGATATTGTGGAAGATATGATGATTTTGAGTATAATGTGTCCATCTCCTACCAAAAAGCATGGAGAGCGAAAAGAAAAGCAATGGAAAAAGTAAGAGAGGAATCCACACGACTACACTATGATTCCTTCGTGGTCGCATACGCTTAAAAAACAAATCCGTGTATCAATTAGAAACCGTTTTTTTATGTTTTAAAATTTCAATTACCAATATTAAATGATTTGGTTACCTATTAATTAAAGTTTGGCTAATAAATATAATAATTAAAAAAAAATAAAAATCATTTTTTCATGCGAAAGCAAAGGTATACAATAAATATAACTATTTAAAAGCATTTTAGACACCATCCGAACACTATAAAAATTATTAAATTATGATTAATTGCAAGCCATTAAGTACTACACTTAGAGCATTATCAACTATAAATATGGGCAATATGTAGTACATATATTTACATGACCAAACCGAAAATTCATTTTGTGTTCAATTATGTACCTCATAGCTTGGATAATAATGGTCGATTCAAATATCTCTTCTTTGTAGTAAAGAGCATCCATCAAGCATGGCGCCATTGTTTCCCATCATTGTAATTGATGGCACCTTCATACAATCAACCACGGGGTACACTTCTCATAAGAAGCACTCAAGATGCAAATAGAAACATTATACCAATTGCTTTTGGAGTTGTGGATGGTGAAAATGAATTATCCCGGACATGGTTTTTCATTAATTTGAGAGATGCTTGTGGAGTTAGAAAAGGACAATGCATTGTTTCGAGATAGATATGAAGCAATTATAAAGGGACTTAATAAAGGTGTTCCACGATGTCATGCATTTGTTCATGCACATACCATATTTTGAGAAACATAAAAAGCAAAGTTCAAAAAGAAAGGAGAAGAAGTCAAACAAGCATACAACGAGGCATCCAGAGCTTACACCGTTGAAGAATTTAACATACACATGAATCAACTTGATGCAATTGATGCTCGAATAAGAAAATATTTGGAAGAAGAAGTTCATCTAGACAAGTGTACGAGGCTCCATGGACTGTAAGACACTCAACAATGACTTGAACACCGCCGAATCTATTAATAATGCAATAAAGGAAATCGTAAATCTTCCAATTAAGGTCGATGATTGAATGCCTATGTTGTATGGTTCAAAGATGGTATTTCACAAACAAACAATCTAAGAATGTCTTCTTTCACTACCCTTTCCACAACAAATTGAGAGAAAATTGCAATCTAATATCATCGAGTCAAAGAAACTTAAGGTAAGTCATACATCTTTTAAATTGTTAGTGCATACCTACAACTAAATCAGATCTGAAATGAAATTAAACAAAGTTATGCGGTTTTGTTTTCCAAAGATAAAAGTTTGATAAAGATACCAACATTACATATGACTTTCATTATTTCAAATTACATATACAAAAAATATTATTATACATAATCGACTACACAATTAAATGCTATTGTAGGTCGAGACATCAAACCTAGTGATTTTCACTTGCTTATGATAACGCCAAACAATTTATCGTGGACATGGAACAAAAGACATGCACATGCCAAAATTTTCAAGACTATGAGATGCCTCAAGACACGCCACGGCCGTTATGGAAAGAGGAATTTGAGTCAAGTTATGATTTTTGCTCAGAATATTATTCAAATAAAACTTTGGTAGACACGTATTCAACTTCCATCATGCCATTAGATGACAAAGAGAATTGGGATGTTCCAGAAGCTATTAAGACCATATGTGTCAAACCACCAAATACAAGAAGACCAGCCGGAATTTTAAGACCAAAGAAAGGTAGATACAAGCATATATCTGAAATTACATTTCAAAATAAGTGCAGCAGATGCCAAGAAAAAGGACACAATAGAAAAACATGCAATAAACCACCAATTTCGAGACCACGAAAAATTTGATATATACATACATTCTGTAATCAGACATATTGTAATCATTTTAATCATTTTGCTTGTGTAATAAAAACAAATTTCAATCGCACAAAGATTTAAAGATGATTATTTTCATAATCAAGTTAAGTAAGTTGTATTTCTTCTTAATGGCATGTGATAATTGGATAATTAAGTTGTAATTCTTCTTTATGACATTCTGGCTACACACTAACATTTAATTGGAAACCTTTGAATTCATAGTTGGCAACCAACTGTGCCGTGTTAAAAAAAGATAATTGTAAGCTTTGTAATTGTTTTATGTATTTTAGTTAATTATTAGTTTTTAAAGCATAGCATAAAAAATGATTACATTTCTTTGTATTCTTGGGTACACTATAAACATTAGAAAACCCATAGTATTTAGTTAACTGAATTTTAAATTACTATACCAATTTGGTTACCAACAATTACTATTGATTATAACAATAACAAACGTTCTTTAGAAACCTTTATGACATTCTGGCTACACACTAACATTTAATTGGAAACCTTTGGATTCATAGTTGGCAACCAACTGTGCCGTGTTAAAAAAAGATAAGCTTTGTAATTGTTTTATGTATTTTAGTTAATTATTAGTTTTTAAAGCATAGCATAAAAAATGATTACATTTCTTTGTATGCTTGGGTACACTATAAACATTAGAAAACCCATAGTATTTAGTTAAATGAATTTTAAATTACTATACCAATTTGGTTACCAACAATTACTATTGATTATAACAATAACAAACGTTCTTTAGAAACCTTTATATGACTGATTGCAACCCATTTGAAGAAAAAAGGCAAAAAATTAAAAAAAAAAGATTCATTAAATTTACTGTTATCAATGTTTATTTACCAACATAAACTAATATAGTTACATTATAATCAAATTTTGGCAACGAACTGAAACATATAAATAACATTTATTTTTTAACTTAAAATTAATGATTATGACAAAGTAACAAACAATAGTTGGTAACTTTGGTATTACTGCTTCCAATAAACCCAAACATAAAGAACAAATTCATGATACAAATCGTTAATCTGCTTCTATAATTTACTATTAGTATTAATTAATTAGTTACCAACAACAATAAAAAATGTTACCTATATATTCAAATTTGGCAACCAACTAAATCATAACAAACAAAATACGATACAAGGTATAAAATGCTTATACATAAGATCGTTAGGATTGAATGGTTACCAACTCATCGATAAAATTATTACCCAGATATACAAAGATGTAAACCCATCGAACCGTAAAAAATAATACCAATATTGTTTAAAAAAAAAAACAAACAAAAAAATAAAAAGTTTGAACCAACAAAACAATATCATACGTGTAACAAGAAAATTAATACATCATTCCATCATCAAAATATTTATAATATCATTTCACAAACCAATAACCATATCAAATGGTATCTAATGTCAAAACAGAAATGAAAAATGATGCAAAACCAAACTAGACAACACTATCAATTACTACTCGGGTGTTGATTCGGACTCATATCCGCCTACTTGCTTGTTCCTCGCATGAATAAACAAATTAACACACACGCTTTCTTACAGTGATTGAGTTATTGGGAATGGATTCGGCGGTCAGAAGTCCGCTTTATGGAGAATATGTTCCACAAAAGAAATAGTGAACATACCACAATCACTGAAAAATAAAAAGATATAATGGAAATCAATACAGACATCATAATATATGGAAAACTAAAAAAATATAGAAAATGTAAACTTACCCTTCAATTTGCTTTCAGTAACCCTCAAAGAAATTTAAGATCAATAATATCATTTTCTCCTTTGTGCGATATGGTTCACTTTTGAAATCAATATCACATCTATTCTTCCAAAACCACAACGAGATAATATTATCTAAGAATGAAAATATAAGGCTCAAGCACACATCCATTATATTTGTTCGCATGATGTTCCCTGCTCACTCAAGAGAATTATAAACTACTAACACCCTACGATGGACATCAAAACCAATAAAACCAATGTCCAGAACTATCGTATGAATGGGAAATATGACAAAATCAACATCAACCCACGGTTTGTTGACTCCATATAAAACCCTTGAATGTACTTAGCCATCATCTCATGGACGCCCCCAAAATAGGTATACATCACCCATTTCGAGTTGTCAATACATAGTACGTAAACAACTACAACTTTATTATTACAACAAGAAAATCGTGAGTTTGAATACAAATATTATCTTCTAGATAATATCTATACTCAAATAAATCCTCATCACATTTATCGATACATTATTTTACAAAAAATGGTGAGGACTACTAAACAACTTCTTTCTAGAACCTTCATTCCATACCCAGGCTCGTACTCGCTTATATTCTCGCCTCCCGAGAAGAAAAAAAATGGAACAAAAGGAAAAGGGTGAGCTCAACTAGCCCAAGAAAGAATATTATGACTAAGATAATATACAATAAATTATCGTTAGTCTTCAACAGGAAAAATCTAATAGAATACAACAGACAACAAATTTTAAATCAATATTCTCAATGAAATAATAATTCATTAGAAGAGTTAAGTAGAGAATGCAAACTACTATCTTCTATGTATGAATTTAAAAGTTCATCGCTCATCTTTTATCCTGTAACATCAATCAATATACATCCGGAATCAAATATTCATCTTTGCACTACTGCATCAAAGATATTCATCATTGGTCATGTTCATCTAAACACTGTTCATCTTGCACTATGGCCAAAGATATTCTTCAGAAATCATTCATTGCACTCTGGTGCCAAAGATATTCAATAATATCATCATTTAAGACCGAGGATTATGAAAATATTTTTAAAGAAACGAATCCGGTGAAACAAAATGACAAGGATCAAGGATTACGGATTCGTATTTTTGTTTTATCCACGTTCAAAAAATACCTCAAAAATAATCATAGTGGTGTAAAATTCAAGAATGATCAAAACATGGATACAATCAAAGCTAGTATCCGAATAGATATTTTGGACAAAAGAAGAAATTTCATTTTTTTGAATAGAATGCCAGTATAACGTGAATAGTAACTCCGACACCAAAAGATAGAAATTTCCCAAAAAACATCTTCACGCTTCGTGAATAGTACTCGTGAATAAGAACTCGTGAATAGTAACTCATGAATAGTAATCGTGAATAGTAACTCATGAATAGTAACCCCGATATGAAAAAGTTCCAAATTTGATAAAAAGTTCCAATCAATATTTCAAAGATAATGATATTGAAGAAATAATATCATTTGAGAAGAAAATAACATCCCTTACCTCAAAGATTAGTACTTCAAGTGGAATAGGGTATAGTCTTTGAAGGAACTTGCACCGTCTAACAATACTCAAAGTATACTCAAAATACTCACAAGAATACGCTTCGATAATATAGAGAGAAAACTTCGCCTCGTGTGATTTTCAATTCTAACCTAAGCACCCTATTTATAGGAAAATGCTTAGAACACCAAAGCGAAAATTTAATAAAATATTAATATATATATTAAAATTTCTCACCAACCTTCCTAGATCTGATCTCAGCTCATTATGCACATGTTGTAGCCCACAAAACAAACAAAAAACGTTTTATTATTTAAAATATTTTAAACTTCCAAAAATCAATTATTTCTGAGCTTCGGAACTTCAATAATTCATAATAAATAGTCCATCTATCAGAAAATTCGAATCTCGCGAGTTTTTATAGGAAATTCAATTCTCTACAACTTTGTAGAAGAAAGTGTTTCCAAATTCCAAACAGAAATTGACCAAAATCCACAAACGGAGAATTTTACGAGAGCTATAATCAAATTTCAATTCAATAAATGGGGTCCACCGAGCATGTTTAATATGTTTTAAACATTTATTTAAAAAAAAATACTCTTCCTCATTGTATACTCATATATCCCACATTCGTTTGTAAAAAATATCACCATTATTATATTATTAAAATATAATAATATATTTAAATGAATTATTTTATCGGAAAAGATAAAATTTCAATTTTCAACAATTGTCACATTAAAATTTTCTCCATCTATATCCACATAAAATCAATATTTTCCTCATCATATGAATCAATAATTATTTATTCACAAATAATATTCTGAGAATCCAATATTGACAACTGCGCGCCTTGTGAAAGAAGGGCTTTCCAATAAAAATTTCTCCTTATCTTGCGCGCAAATTAGGTGACCAAACCTCTCCTGTAGGCGAACTTTCTAGACATTGCCAATAATGTTATCTAATAATATTATTCAGATAATATGAATTATTGCTTCGATAATGAAAATACATGTGTAATGACAATTATTGAAAGAACAACAATATAAAATATCAACGCAGCAATTATTAAATCAATAAAATCTTGAATAAAGAATTCTTTGTAACCATTATTGAGTAGTGCCTTCTTACGTAAGAATCAATAATTGGTGCAATACTGCAAGTACTCTTTTGTGTTTTAACCAAGAGTATTTTAACAAGATTAATCTGTGAATAACTACGCCTGTTATTTTTAACCAACTTAT
>CM035152.1:18353633-18516626 GCA_020205615.1 Panax quinquefolius
CCGCCTACAACAGTTTAAGGTATGCTATAATTGTGGAAAGAAGGACATATCGTTCGAGTTATGCGATATCGAAACCTAGTGCGTGAGGCGGTGACTCGAAAAGGATGTCCCGAAAAAGTCAAAGTCAACGATTCTGGAAGAAGGCGTTTATCGTGACCGGTCAAAATCTGAGGAACCCGAACGAAGTTAGCACGTTAGTTAATTATAAATTCTTGCGAGTTTATACCTTACTAGAATCTGGGTTCTACCCATTCTTTTATCTCTCTTTGCTTACGCTCAACGTTTGAACTTGACTACGGAGAAATTAGACTTTGACCTATTTATGGAGACTCTGTTAGAGAAACTTTCATTACATCCGTTGTTTAAAAAAAATCTTGCTTGATTCAAGTTGGCACTATCACATTACACCGTTAACCTTATTTCTATAGAGATATTTGCTTTTGATGTGATTTTATGGTTAACTACTCATCGTGCCAAATTGATTGCTTTTGTAAGGTTATTAGTTTTCATATTCTTAAGCAACTTTTGTTATTCAATTCAAGCAATCAAACCATTGTAGTCAAACATTTTCAATCAAGCCATGAAGTCATTCGTTTATTACGGATGTCAAATTTTCTTAGTCCATGTTATGGATTTGAATAAAGACACGTCGATTTGAATAATATTCTGTTGTTATTGATTTTCCCCGACGTATTTCTGAAGAATTTCTTGGCTTACTCCAAAGCCTCGATATTAAATTTTGTATCGAATTTGAACCCAGACAAAACTCATTTCTAAAATCTCATATCGAATGGCTCTATTGAACTTGAGGAGTTAAAATTCAATTATAGAATTTGGTACTGAGCCTTTATCTTGTGACTTCCTTTGTGGAATTCACCTAAGCCGAGACTCTGTGGGGGACGTCATATTCGATGCGATAAGTAAACCGATAGGTGTCATTGTGACGTCTTATCCAAGGTTGGGATATGAGTCGCGATTGAGAAACATAACATCAAGATGTCAAAATATCGTAGCTTTCAGGCTTAGTTGGTTATTATCGGAGATTCGTTGAAGGATATTCTCGAATCATATTCCATTATCGCATGGCGACTTCGTAGAGATACAAAAATTCGAATGGAGCAAGGAATGTGGGAAGAGCTTGAAGAACTCAAGAGGAGACTCATTTCAAAGACATGTTACGACCATGCCATCCTGGAAAAGCGAACGTGGTAGTGAAATGACGTGTTGAGTAGAAGATCGTATCTGAAATCTGACGAAGTACAATATTGTCAAAAGACTCATTTCAGTATAATATACAAATAATAGAGATGGAGATGAAAACTCTAGGTACCCACATGATGATATCTGATGCGTGATGATATACGAGTATAATCGACTTTAATCGATAAAGTTAAAGTCATTCAAGCTACACACGGAAATGATGAATTTGAAGAAGGAGGTGCGAAGTTGTTATTTTAAAAGCGAGAATCGGTGAGGTGAGGAAAGCTCAAACCTTCCCGATTTATTAATCCATTTGAAATTCTCGATCGAATAGGAACTGCGCTTTATAGACTGCTTTTACCACCAAGTATGACGCGTGTTCATAACGTTTTTCACGTGTCGATGTTACGTAAATATGTGGACGACCGAAACACGTCATTGAGTTAGAACCCGACGAGATAGCCAGAAGACTTAACGTCACGAGGAGGTACTGTCAAGATTTTGTAGAGGAAAGAACGACCTATGTATCGAGGTTATACCATAAGTTAAAGTTTTATGGAGAAACCATCTTTATTGAGGAAATGACACGGGAGTTGGAAGCGAAAATGAAAGCGAGGTATCTTTACCTTTTGAAACACTGCAGTATGCGTCGTCAATTTCGAGGACGAAATTTCATAAGGAGGGAGGTTGTAAGACCTCAAATTTTTTTAAATAAAAAGGAATTTCCTTTATTTATTATTTTAAAATAGTAAGGGTTGATTTGATTAATGTGGATAGTTAAGGGTTAAATATGAAATATTTCAAAATAAGCAAGTGGTTATAAAATATTCATTGTTGTGGGAATATTAGTTTGGTCGTGGAATATTAAATCTTTGTGGAATATTAAATGCACCTGCCAGACCATGTGTGGGCCCCATAACGAGCGATTGGATGAGGAAACGCAATAAAGTTTGGGTGGTTATAAATAATATGGCGTAATTGTTACCATTAAGATTTGTTGGAATACCGGTGGTTAAAATACACGATATCTGGCGTGGTTGCATTAAGAAGCACTACGGTATTACGCATTGTTGAATTATTGATCCTTACGTAGAAGGCACTTTACTCAATAATTATTACGGTAGTTCTTTGTTCAATAGTTCATTTTATTGATTCAATAATTCTTTGCATTGGTATTTTATATTATTCTTTGTTTCAATAATTGTCAACAAGCTGCAAGATTTCCATTATCGGATCAATAATTCATATTATTTGAATAATATTATTAGATAACATTATTGGCAATGTCTAGAAAGTTACATCTAAGGAGAGGTTTGGTCACCTAATTGCGCCGCGATGAGGAGAGATCCTTATTGAAAGCCCCTCTTTCTTAGGGCAGCTACCAGTCATTATAATTGATTCGTAATATTATTTGTGAATAATTAATTATTGATTCATATGATAAGGAAATATTTATTTTATATGAATATAAATGATGGATTTATTTATGTGGTTATTAATGAAGGAATTAATGTTGAGGTGTTTTATCGAGATTTTATCGGATTGAGGTATTAAAAATCAAATCGAGGGTTTTGAGATATATTCATGGGGGTTATAATTTTTAATCCCAATTTGGATCGTTTGTAATTTTTGGATATGTTATACATACATAAGTTGAGTATATGTCCACAAATTTTGAACCGTTAAAATGCACGAATGATTTGTTGTGAATTTTAAGAGGTGTCGGATTCTAAATTAGGTTTATAATTGATTTTGGTGGAAAATTCTAGAATTGAGTGGGCCCTACTTGTGGTTGGTGAAGAAATGTGCTGAATTTTATTTCAAATGTGGTGGGTGGCAATAGTAGCGGAGTAAAGCCATCAGTGTAGCAGTCAAGTCTCTGCTTGGTACGGCTAACATTTCCTATAAATAGAGGGCTAAGTTAGAATTGAAAATCACACCAGAAACAAAGTTTTCTCTTCTCTCTATATTATTGAGTGTATTTTGTGAGTATTTAGATACTTTGAGAGTTCTTTGTTCAAGACAAGTTTCATTCAAAGATCACTTCTTGACCTTTCCTTCAAATCTTGATTCTTTGAGGTAAGGGATGTTATTTTCTTCTCGGATGATATTATTTCTTCAATATCATTATCTTTGAAATATTGGTTAGAACTTTTATCAAATTTGGAACTTTTTCATGTAAGGGGTTACTATTCATGAGTTACGATTCACGAGTTACTATTCATGAGTTACTATTCACGAGTCACTATTCACGAGTACTATTCATGAGCGTGAAGATGTTTTTTTGTGGAATTTCTATCTTTTGTGTGTAGAGTTACTATTCACGATACTCGGCCTATTCACGTGATCTGACACTATTCACGAATACGGCAAGACTATTCACCTAAAAAAATGAAAATTTTCTTTTAAATCTAAAATATCTATTACGGATACTAGCTTTGATTGTATCCATGTTTTGATCATTCTTGAATTTTATACCACTATGATTATTTTTGAGGTATTTTTGGACGTGGATAAAACCAAGTACGAATCCTTAATCCTTGTCATTTTGTTTCACTGGATTCGTTTCTTTAAAAATATTTTTCATCATCCTCAGTCTTAAATGATGATATTATTGAATATCTTTGGCCTTTAGTGCAAAGATGAACAGGTGTTGAGATGAACATGACCGATTGATGAATATCTTTGGCCTTTAGTGCAAAGATGAACAGGTGTTTAAATGAACATACTACCGATCGATGAATATCTTTAGCCTTTAGTGCAAAGATGAGAAGTGTTGAGATGAACATGATCGATTGATGAATATCTTTGGCTGAAGTGCAAAGATGAATATTTGATTTGAGATGAATATTGATTGATGTTACGGGGATAAAATATTGATGATGAACTGTTAAATTCATAGATTATAGTAGATTTCATTCTCTACGTAACTCTTCTATGAATTATTATTTCATTGCGATTTATCATCAACAACGGTAAAGTTGAGTCGTGAGAACCAAACTTGACGTATAAGGACTCTTCAACACGGCACTCTTCGTGATAATGCACGACGACGGGCCTACCAAAGTGGGTTAGTTGCGATTTTTCAACTTCAACACAATGGATTAAATCTTGAGTTGTCAAAACCATATCATCAAGCATCGGCGACATGTCGGAGTTTCACTTTTACTGCCCTGTTTTGGATTTTAAGACATGACACAAAATACAATTACAATATCAAATAAAAAATTCTAAAAAGAATCAATATTAACATAAACACACCATAACTAAATTACTGCCCTGTATTGGATTTTAATACCCTATATTGGATTTTAAGACATGACACACCATAACTAAGTTACTAATACAACATGTAAATGTAACTAATATTGAAAAATTCACTAACCTCGACCGGGTTGAAAGAAACAATTTCTTGACCACTGCACTGACTTAAAATATCAAAACTTGGAATATCATTAATCTTTTCAACCTACCAAAAAAAACATCTCATCAATATAAGACATAAGAATATAACATAAAAAAATTTGTAAAAAAAATTTGTTACCTTTTCATTCTCCATTATTAATTAGGACCCGTCTGAGGGTAAAAACAACAATCTCTTTACCATCTAATTTAAATTGCCATTCTTATCTTGAACACAAAAAAAATAAGGCCAAACAAATCAGCATTTACTTAATAAACATAAAATAAAAATGGAAAATCTAACATATTTGTAAACCTTTGCATCGACTTCTTCAAACTTATTCAGACCAACCTCACCAACATTCGCAGTATTACTTCCATGAAACTGTTTTGCATTGTCACCACCTTCAATTACGACATCACCCTCAACCTTCAAAACATCATCAACTACTACATTAACATTGCCACCATCAACATTCTCATCCATCTCAACATCATAAGCATCAACATTCTCATCCATCTCAACATCATCACTATCATCATCAAAATCATCATCATCATCGTATGAATCATCATCATTATCATCGTCATCACCATCACCATCATCATTAACATTTACACTTCTCCGGTTAAGATAACTAGACTTTCCATAAAACTGCTTTCTAAACATCTTTTTAATGTCCATACAAATTTGAACATGAAACACCGCAAATGATCTTTAAACTCAACACCCAATTCTCGATTTCTTTCTTCACTTCCATCAACTTCCCTTCCAATGGCTTCACCCGTTCATCAATAATTTTTTCAAGATCAGAAATAGAAAACATAGGGTCTTTAACCTTCCTTAATGATTCAACTTTAATATCAGACCTTTTGGCTCCACTGTCATTTCCACTGAAAAATAAAAAAACTCCTAAATCCAACCGAAACTTCTCAACCTCCGTAGGAACAATGTTTTGGATAGTCAATCAAACAAATTAAAAAGCACCAAATATACCATATCGAAAACATTGAAAATAAAAAGAAAAAAATCAAGACTTAAAAAAAAAAAACCAATAACTTATGAAAAGGAAACTGCATTTAATGAAAATGGTAACCAACATACCTGACCAGAACCAAAAACCAGGTCGTTCAACTTCTCATTCTTCGGAGCCTTTCCTAGCTCTCTCCATCTGAATAATCTGAATTCTGAATCATTATCATCAATACAGAAACCCCTAACTTTCAATGTGGGAATTGTTTCAAACAAGAAAACTTGAAACACATAAGGTAAACCACTAAGCTTGTAAGATTTACAATAACTATCACTATAAAAATTGTATATCACCCCACCGAACTTATCCTTCTTTACATGTCCCTTTACTGATGAGGGATAGAGAATTCTTTGTTTGTTCAAAAGCAACTTTTCCCCATGGATAACTTGCAACATCACCATATAACAAAAGTTAAACAAAACTTCATCAACATAATTGTCGTAAAAGCGTTAGCTAGTATGAAATTAAAACCAAGAAAATGATAGACATCCTAATTGCCTCATCATCATCATCAAAACAAGCACTCCTATAAATCCTCCCTATATAGTAGAACGAGTTAGAACCTCATTTTGAAAAAATTTCTTAACCAAAAGTTTTCAATCCTTCAAACTACCAATGTCTTCATCTCCTTGCCAATTTAAACTGAAAGTAAACAAAATTGAGCAATCCAAATCTAACCTTTTACTGCCAAATACAAACCACATTTCCCCACTATCCTCCGATAAACTTCCCTAATCAAAGCATGATGTAATATTTGGGAAAACATCCGGGTCGCCTAAAATCTAAAAATTTACCAAAACAGTCAACTTAAACTTATCCAACTGAAGCTACAGATAATTTATTTTTTAATAATATTTGGAACATTCATTTCACACCAATATATAACTTTTACGAAAAGTTCCGTTGATGCTCCTCATAGAAAAAAACTCCTAAATCAAAAATGTAAAAATATACATTACAAAAACAAATTTGGGAAATCAAAATATAACATCCGTAAACTTTAAAACCAAAACTATAAAATCAAAAATACCCAAAAAACACTAATACGATAACCAAATAATATCGAGAAGAGACCAAAACCCAATTAATCATCAAATTATTTAATATATAACAAATTATAAATGACAAAATTTAGAAAATAATACTAACAACACATCCACACGAAAACAACATAACCATTTTTCCACAAACATTAAAAAACATGCATCAATCTCCAACTCTTTTATAATAAAAAATTATTTTATCATTATGAAATAATCGGTTTCCATAATGATAAATGTTGGTAACCAAAACTCAATTATCAAGTAATCATCAAAAGATTGTCAACATACATAATCACAATAATGTAAACTACTTACCAAGACATAATACACTATTAACTGACTCACAAATATGAATGACAGCAATAATGTAAACAAATTCAATTTAAAAAATCATTAAAGCAACTAGAACTCTAATGTAATATAATACATTTGAATAACTATGAAATCTTCATTTTCTAAACATATACATGTTAGAAACCAAAACTCAATTAGCAAGTTACCATCACAACATAAACAACATGCATAATAACAACAATGAAATTTAGATACTAATCTTCGAAACTAAACACAATCGGAAACACTGTGAAGGTTGAAACATCACCTTACACAAAAACAAAAATAAAGGTAAACAAAAACAACAAAAAATATATATTATTTAAAAAAAAAATAAACCTTCAATTTTTTTTGCCTGGAAACAATTTTTCGTTTGTGAGCCTCGACTGCATCTTCTTTCCCCTCTTTTTTTGAAGAAACTTCAAAATCAGAATCGAAGCATACCAATGATTTAGCCTTCTTATTGGTATGTCTACCCATATTCTTATCTTCAACCTCTAATTTCAACATTAACAACTTCCCCATTTTGAAGACTTTGTCATTCTATCACTCCCCTCTATAAATTTCTTCATATCCTTTCTACAATCATCATCCCTAACCCGCTTACCTTCTCATCACTCTTCTTATGCCCAACTCCTCCATTTTCTTCCTCGTAGACACCATCACAAATAAAACCAAAATAAATCTAAAATGTAGAAACGAGAAACCACACAACTTACAAATAATCACAAGGATAAGAATAATACGAACACAACGACCTAAAAAACAAAAAAACGCAAACAAATGCAATCTCTGCTAGGAAAGAACTACATGAACAAAGATAAAAAGAAGAAAGGTTTTGCATAAGGCGTTTCAAAAACACAAAATAAGGTTTTCCAAATGAAAAAAAGTAGACTAACAAAGATAATAACAAAATTTAAATTGAAAAACGAGCCCACTCTACCGCATAAAGCGTGATCAGTTTTTTTTTCAAAAATTAAACTGAATTGCCATGTCACCATCACATTAAATAACACACCATAATTAAAGGAATATTATATTTTCACTACTAATAAAAAAAAAATTATATATATTAAAAATGTAAATATTTAATGAGTGCACTATTGTTGTAATTACTTTTCAAAATGTAATATAAACTGTAAATTACCCCTAAAATTAGTCCAGTATACCGGTTCAAGTATACCGGTTCAACTGGTACCAGTATTGATATTAAATTTTGGATAT
Organism: Panax quinquefolius; assembly: GCA_020205615.1. Lineage (NCBI taxonomy): Eukaryota > Viridiplantae > Streptophyta > Magnoliopsida > Apiales > Araliaceae > Panax > Panax quinquefolius. The sequence goes on from CM035152.1 coordinate 18,361,870, forward strand.
TTTTTGGTAATCGGTTCGGATCGGTTTAATCCGATATTTTACCGATAAACACTACTAGGCCCAATGGGTAGATGAGAGTTCAATTATTTGCAGTGTCAAAGTAATATAACATGACTCTAGTTTTAATTATGACTCACTCTCTTTGACATTTCATTGATGGAAAATTTGACATTTCACCGTTATTATTAATAATTGTTTTGACATTTCACCATTTTATCAATCAAAATTACGTTATATAAGATACACGACACAAAAAATTTTGTGTTAAAGACGCATATTCCCTTGAGAAACCATTATACTCATAAACGGACTAGAAAAAAGTAAATTAGGTGTATTATGGCAAAAGTCATCTTTTAAAATACACTGGCCAACACTGATTATAATCTTGACTAGTAAATCAATCTGCCGAAAGTCCTGAAACCGATAAATGAAACAATATAGAAAAATTCTAGAAACGGGAGTATAATTTAAAAATAAAAATATCTTTGATTTTTATAATTTAAAAATAAAAATATCTTTCTAGAGAAAATTGAAGCTTTGATTTTTGATTTTTTTTTAAATGACGTCGTTTTCAATTTGGTATATTATTTTTAGTAAAACAACACAAGTTATTTTGTACTATATGGTGCTGCATTTTATTATGGCGATAATTATAGATTTTAATTCCATTCAATTATACTATTTTAGGTTACGTATGTAATTAAGCTTAAGCAACCCAATATAGCTCAAAAATATCAATGCTGTCAATTAATTGGAGTGTTTCTCATATTTATAATGCCTCTATATGATCGTTCTTATATGTTAGAATTTCAGCATATTTTAAAGTGGATTTTATTAATTATTTAAAATGAATCCACATATCAATGTGTTTTATTTTATGAGTAAATTAAAATTAAGAATTTAAAAGCTCAAATTCATGAGATAATAAATGAGAAATTAATTCACAAAAATTACCCTTAGAAATAATAATAAATACTTGTGGAAAGTTAAGTCTCACATCGGTTAAAAACTAAAGTATTAATCTATATAATAAAACAGAACCAATTTTGAATTTTTTATTTGACAAAACACAAGGACGGTTCAGATTTCATCTCAATTCTTTCAACTTAATCTAAAGAATCACATTTCATCTCACATTAAAATTTTCCGCCCAAATCAAATTCACTCCTAAAAATTCCTACCAAATCAAATAACAATAATGATAATAATAATTATTATAATAATAATAATTACTACTATAATAATAATAATAATAATAATAATAATAATAATAAGAATAAGAATAAGAATAAGAATAAGAATAAGAATAAGAATAAGAATAATTATTATAATTAGAATAACAATATAATACTAATTATTATTATTATAATAGTACTAACAATAATAATAATAATAATAATTGTGACACCCCCAAAATAAGTCCAATCCACCCAACCTATTCTGAGTCGCCAAATACATGGTACAGAAACAACTACAACTTGATTATTATAATTGTCGTGCAAAATACGACAACACATATACTGTGAATTTAAATACAAATATTATCTTCTAGACAATATCCACACTCAAATAAAGTCCTCATTATAATTATTGATACACTATTTTACAAAATAGTGAGGACTACTAAAATAACTATCTTGAACCATCACTCCACACCCTGACTAGTTCCCGCTATATTCTCGCCTCCTGTGAAGAAAAATGGAACAAAAAGAAAAAGGGTGAGCTCAACTAGCCCAGTAAAGAATATCATGACTAAGATAATATACAACAAATTATCCTTAGTCTTCAACAGGGAAAAATCTGATAGAATATAATAGAAAACAAGTTTTAGATCAACAACTGCAGCGGAAACAACAATTCATTAGAAGAGTTAAGTAGAGAATGAAGTCTACTATTATCTATGAATTTAAAAGTCCATCATCGATATTTTATCCCTGTAACATCAATCAATATACATCTTGAATCAAATATTCATCTTTGCGCTACGGGCCAAAGATATTCATCAGTTGGTCATGTTCATCTCAACACCTGTTCATCTTTGCACTACGGGCCAAAGATATTCATCAGAAAATCATTCATCTTTGCACTACAGGCCAAAGATATTCAGTTCTATCATCATGAGGATGATGAAAAATATTTTAAAGAAAACAAATCCAGTGAGACAAAAGAACAAATATTAAGGATATTGTACTTCGGTTTATCCATGTTCAAAAATACTCCATAATATACTATGGTGGAGTAAAATTCAAGAATAATGATCAAAACATGGATACAATCAAAGATCGTAACAAAAATAGACATCTGGGATAAAGAACGAAAATTTAATTTTTCTGTGAATAGTGCCGTATTCGTGAATAGTGCCGAATACGTGAATAGTGTTGTATACATGAATAGTAACCCCGACACAAAAAGGTAGAAATTTCACAAGAAAAATTATACTAATATTTCGGTATAATGACATTGAAAGAAATAATATCATTTATAAAAAAAATAAAATTCCTTAACTCAAAAGAATAGTACTTCTGGCTGGAATATCAGATATAACGCTGAAGGAAACTTGCACCGTATAGCAACACTCAAAGTATCGAAATACTCACAAAAATACGCTTGATAATATAGAGAGAAAAAACTTCAGTTTCTGGTGTGATTTTTAATTATAACCTAAGCACCCTATTTATAGAAAAATGCTTAGAACACCAAAGTAAAAAATTTAATAAAATAATATCATTTATAAAAAATTTCTTACGCACACTTGAAATTTGATTTTAGCATCTTACACATGCAAGTGGGGCCCACCAAAATGAAAAACATGTTTTAAATATTTTTTGTAACAAAATCAATTCAGACCCAATATTCCGAAACTTCAATAATTCATAATAAATAGCCTTTTTATCAAAAAAAATTGAATCTTATGTCTATTCCATAAGAAATTTAATTCTCTACAACTTTGTAGCTTTAAGTTTTTCCAAATTCTAAACAAAAATTGACCAAAATCCACATACGGACGATTTTACAGACTATAATCAAATTTCAGTCAAAAATGGGGTCCACCAATATGTTTAACATGTTTTTAACATTTATTATAACAAAAATACTCTTTCTCCTCATTTATTCATATATCACACATTCATTGTAAAAATATCACCATTATTATATTATTATAATATAATAATATATTTAAATAATTTATTTTATCAGAAAAGATAAAATAACAATTTTCAACAATTGTCACTTTTCTAAAAATTCCTCTATTTATATCCACATAAATAAATATTTTTCTTATCATATAAATCAATAATTAATTATTCACAAATAATATTACAGAATCACAATAATGACAACCAGGTCGTTCTCAAGAAAGAGGGGGCTTTCCAATAAGGATTTCTCTTTATTGGCGCATAATTAGGTGACCAAATCTCTCCTTAGACAGAACTTCCTTAGACATTGCCAATAATGCTATCTAATAATATTATTCAAATAATATGAATTATTGATCTGTTAATGGGAAATACTGTGCAGTGACAATTATTGAAATAACAATATTATAAAATATCAACGTAGCAATTATTGAATCAATAAAATAAAATATTGAACAGTAATTATTGTAACAATTATTGAGTAGTGCCTTCTTACGTAAGAATCAATAATTGGTGCAATACCGCGTAATACTGTGTTTTAACCACCGGGGTATTCCATTAGTGTTAACGGTAACAACTACGCCGTTATTTATAAAAACTTATACTTGTCGTTTTCTTCATCCAATCGCTTTCCGTTATGGGGCCCACACAAGGTCAAGCGTCGTCAAATGTAATATTCTCGACAAGCGGTAAGAATATTCCACGACAAAACGAATATTCCTCGACAACAATGAATATTTTATAACCACTTGCTTATTTAAGATATTTACGCATTTTATCCATAACTAACTACATTAATCAAATCAACCCTTCTTTGTAAGACCCCAACTTTTATGAATAAAGAATAATTTTCTCGAAATATATTTTTAAATATTATGGTGTGGATTTGATATAATGTTATAATTGTGGGTAATATTTACAAATTTTGCAAAGTAAGAAAGTGGTTATATAATATTCGATTGGCTCGAGGAATATTCGCTTTAATAATAGGAATATTCAGATGACGGCAAGACAATCATTGGTGGACCCCACAACGAAAGTATTGTCGTAGTTAAAAACGGCGAAATTATCTTTTATAAAAAATAACGGCGAAAGTGTTACCGTTAAAACTGTTGAACTACCCGGTAGTAAAAATACAGTAATACGCGTAGTTGCATAGTAGCACACGATATTGATTATTGATGCTTACGTGAGAAGTCACTCAGTTATACTCAATTATTGCTACAGTAATTGCTGCATGTACATAAACGAGATCGTAAGATTGCATGGTATGCCAGTATCTATAGTTTCTGATCGAGACCCAAGATTCACTTCAAGATTTTGGGTTAGTTTGCAAAAAGCTATGGGCACGAATTTACGATTTAGTTCGGCATATCATCCTCAAACGGACGGGTAGTCGGAAAGGACTATTCAAACTCTTGAAGATTTATTAAGACTCTGTGTCCTTGACTTCAAGGGAAGTTGGGACAAGTTCTTACCATTGATGGTGTTTTCCTATAACAATAGTTATCAAGCAAGTATTAGCATGGCTCCATTTGAGGCGTTGTATAGAAGAAAGTGTCATTCTGTAGTATGCTGGGATGAAGTTGGTGAAGCAACGTTGTTAGGACCGGAGTTGGTACGTATGACTACGGAAAAGATTCAAACGATCCGACAACGTATAAAAACCTCACAAGATCGACAAAAGAGTTATGTTGATCTTCATCGAAAGGACGTGGAATTCAATATTGGAGATCATGTGTTGTTACGTGTTGCTCCATGGAAAGGAGTTACGAGATTTGGAAAGAAAGGAAAGCTCAATCCTCGATTCATTGGCCCATTTTTAATCCTCGATCGAGTAGGAACTGTGGCCTATAGACTAGTCTTACCGCCAAGTATGTCTCGTGTTCATAACGTCTTTCACATATCTATGTTATGTAAATATGTGAACGACCCGAACCACATTATTGAATTAGAACCAGACGAGATAGAGGAAAATTTAACATATGAAGAGGTACCTGTTAAAATCTTGGATAAGAAGGATCATATTCTATGCTCCAATGTTATACCTCAAGTCAAAGTTTTGTGGACAAACCACGATGTGGAAGAAATGACCTGGGAGTTAGAATCTGAGATGAAGTCAAGATATCCTCACCTCTTCGATATACCAGGTATGTACCCTAATTTTGAGGGCGAAATTTCATAAGAATAGGAGGTTGTAAGACCCCAACTTTTATGAATAAAGAATAATTTTCTCGAAATATATTTTTAAATATTATGGTGTGGATTTGATATAATGTTATAGTTGTGGGTAATATTTACAAATTTTGTAAAGTAAGTAAGTGGTTATATAATATTCGATTGGTTGGGGAATATTCGTTTTAACAGGGAATATTCGTAAGACGGCACAATCATTGGTGGACCCCACAACGAAAGTATTATCGTAGTTAGAAAACGACATAATTATCTTTTTATAAAAAATAACGGTGAAAGTATTACCGTTAAAACTGTTGAACTACCCGTAGTAAAAAAGTACGATGTCTGGCGTGGTTGCGTAGTAGCACACTGGTATTGATTATTGATGCTTACGTGAGAAGTCACTCGCTTATACTCAATTATTAGGGGAGTTGGTGCAAGATTGATAATACTTGCATGACTAAAATAAAAATGGAGGTATAGATGAAGGTACTATACTATAATTAGTTTTTTCACATGATTATACTATTGAGTCACATGAATGAACTATTAATTCACATGATTTACTATTAGGGGAGGTGGTGCAAGTTTGATAATACTTGCAGGACTAAATTAAAAATAAAAAAAAAGAGGAAGGTATTATATTGTAATATTTTGAGCCCCAAAACGTGCAATTATCGAAACTATATTTTCCTATAAATAGAAGCTCATTCTTCCTTCATTCTCACCAATTCACTAAGTCTCACAAGAGAAATTATTATAGAAAAATTATAGAGAGAAAGAAGAAGAGAAGTCTGCTACCTTACTATTCCAGTATCCAGTCTTCTTCTAAGGTAAGGGGTATTATTCTTTCGTATTCATGAAGAGAGTTTTTTTTTTCAATACTCGTAAGGGTTGATATTCCATTCTTTATTATTATGTTAGAATAACTTTGCCTATCTAAAAGCACCGCATACATGGTGAAATTCTTGATTATTCCATTCTTTATTATTCTCATTAGAATAACCTATCTGTCTTGATCTATCGCATGCACAGTGAATTCTGTTGTTATTTCATTCTTTATTATTTTATTGGAATATCACTGATGCGGCGGATTATGCATGACTGGTTTCATTCTTTATTAATCATTGGAATATCCTCATACATGTGGAGTTACGTACGTGACTTTGGTTCTATTCTTTATTATTCATTGGAATAACACCGTCTGCAATGCGATTTACGCACGCTGGTGAATTCTTTTGTTATTCCATTCTTTATTATTCTATTGGAATAACTTTGTTTATGTGGATTATCGCATGCATGGTGAATGATCCTTCGTATTCATTCCTTATTAAATTGTGGAAATGATGCATACATGTGGATTACTGTGACATGGCGCAAAAAAATCCATTTATGGTTTCATATATTCTATTATACTAAGTTGGTTAAAGTTTTGGCTTCTATACTCCATAAAATTAGTGGAATATCCTTGATATTTACGCTTCATCCAGTATCTTTTCATGAAAATATTCTTCTGAGCATTCTTGAATTTTACTCCATAAAGAAGTATCATGTTGATAATTTGGACATTATTGATTTCTGGATAAATTAAAATTATAAATCTTTAAAATTTATCCTTGAATTTGTTTTATTGAATTATTATGTCATTGTCATCATCCTCATGCTTATATTATGATGAAAGTCATCTTTGGCTTACGTACATAGATGGTGTCGACGTCGGGATTTTTGAGTGTCCCTTTTCGTTACTTGTTCTTTGGTGTTCTCATGTTAATTTGAGATTTGTTTGAAAAAACAAGTGAAAAAGGTCCGACTTGTATAATGTCGACGATTGGACTTTAAGAGTCGCCAATTGGTGTATTTAACTAGTTACACCAACGCAATCGAATAGGCTTGCACATTGACCCAGTGATTTGACACTGCTAGACGGGTCGGTGAAACCGAGATTCATTTTGGGTCCGGGGGCTTGATTATGCGGAGGGAAGGTGTTAGGCACCCCCCGACATCCGTGTTACGACGGTGACCGCCACTTTTCAAAGAAATTGTTATAGGAATGTGTGTTTGTGTGTGTGTGTGTGGATCAATGTGTAATTATTTAAAAGTAGTGCGAGGCCTCGTTCCTATATACACAAGGTTTGAATTTTATAGAAAAATTCAGTTTTAACCAAGATATAGCAACGACGTTTTATAAAAGAGGTTTTTCAAACCGTGTGCTCAATAGGAATTGAGACCTTTTCATACTTCCATTTTATTATTAAATGTTCGGCTTGTTTGCTTTTATTTTTTCGAGATGCGAAGCATTCTCGAAAAATAATATCTGATGATCTTAGAACTCCTCATGGGCAAACATAATGACCATCCAAGGAAATTCGACCTTTGTAAAAAAATAATGTACAGTACGCTTATAGTGAAAAATGTCCATCATGGGAACCGAATCTAGATTTAGTAGATGAACACCATGATCACATGATTCCTAGGCTCACATGATACTGCAATTTGTATGCGAAAAGCGATGGCGATTATATATATAAAAAGTCAGTAATATATATATATATATGGACATAATCAACCACCACGAAGTAAACTCTAGGTGGGACGAAATGTAAATAAAAGGCAGAAAAAGCGATCAATCGCCACGAAGTAAACTCCAGTGCGGGACGAAATGTAAATAAAAAATTTGTAAAAGGCCACAAGTAAACTCCAGCCTGGTGAAATGTAAATATATATGTGTACAAATATATATATATATATATATATATATAAGCGATAAGAAACGCACTAGGATGTGAATCCAGGGCTCATCGGATATGTCCCAAAACAATTATATATATAAGTGTATATATATATATATATATATATATATATATATATATATATAATTATTGTCGAACATATTGATGAGCTCGATTTTACATCCATCGAGCATTTACTCGCTATATATATATATATATATATATATATATATATATATATATATATATATAAAAATACACTCAGGATATAAAATCCGTGCTCATCGATGTAGACTGACCACATTCATATATATATATATATATATATATATATATATATATATATATATATATATATATATATAAAAGCAATTAAACACTCGGACCAAAATCTAACCTCAATCGAGGCATAACTCGATAATGTTAGTCCATATATAAAATATATACACATATATAAGTATATATATACAGACAAAAATAAAAACCACGGACCGAAGTCCGGGCAAACACACTCACACGACTCTCAACGCTCACAATAGTGTGTGCTAATATGAGAAGAAGGCTTTATAGAATATAAGAAGGCTTACAATGGGCTGCCAAAGTAGACTTCTATGACTTTAAATGGATAAGCACTCAGCTCCCGCCGGATAAAAGATAGCTATATGTGAACTAACTAGTGTTTAAAGATGAGGAAACACTAAAAAGATGTGTATGTAGAGTAAAATGGACAGGGCTTCCTCGCCTTTTTCCCTCCCTCTTCTTCTCAAATGGTCGGCCCCAAGGCTTGTATATATAGATTTTATGGCCGCAGGTACACTCGCTGCGATCAGCATGTACCTACTACTGGTTTGGTTATGATGCATCCGAGCCTCGCGGGTCCTTTTGTCTCGTAGTACGTGTACTCATGCACTATAATGTCCGCTCGAACTTGCAGAACTTCAATCCGAGCATCTGAACGAGGTATATCTGACCTTCTTCGGACTGCTTGTGTCGAGAGTTACGCAATGACATGGATTAGAGGTTGTACAAAGTCAAGAAGAGGGGTCTATGCCCATGGTCTTCAAGCTTCAAATTCTATCCAAAATACTGTCATACGTAATAGTCACTCGGGATTGTCAATCCTCGGTTCTTGTGGGACATTGTTGGATGTATGTATGTATGAAGTTTTGAGACGACGTGCCATTGTCGAAGGAACAAGATGACGTTTGACTCCTCATGGGGTTATCGCCGGGTTTGAGTTGAAAGTAGACGTTGCTTTCGTGGTTACTGGTGAGATTGGACTACTTGGTAGTATCTTGCGATATCATCTTGTTGAGATGGTAAGATGACGTTGTGACTCTCACCGGGTTATCGCCTTTGTTTAAGCGAGAAAAATGAGGCGTTGCTCGAGGTTACATCTGAGATTGGATTCTTTGCTTGTTTGTATGCCTCACTATCATCCGTGGGTGTTCTGTCGCCGCTTGTTAACTCCGGATCCGAGGTGTGTGTGCCTCGACAGATGTCGTGGTTGAAGCCGATTGCATATGTTTGAAACAAGCATTTTTGGGTTATCATGGGATCGCAATGACATCTCTTGGGGCTATCACCAAGGATGGGGTTGCTACTCCTAGTGTTATCTCTTAGACTGGAACTGAGCGTCGTGGTGTTATTGTCGAGACAGAACTGTCTTCTCCGGTGTTGTCGCCTATCTTTTGATATTCATATCTCGGGGTTATCTCCGAGATTGGAAATGACATTCTCGGTGTGTGTTCTGGGTTTGAGATGAAGTTCTCGATTTGTGTTTCGGGTTGGAGCTGAACTTTTGGTAGTATCCGGAATGGATGTAAGCTGTCTTTCAGGGTTATCTCCAAAAGACGAATCTACCCTCCTGCAATGTTAGTAATAGGAGTGCAGAAAATTTTGAGTGTCTACAGATGCCCCTCTTTATCATATTCATGCAATGGAAGGCATGGATAAGATAAAGAATACTAGACACTTGAAATATAAGCAAGATAAACATGATGTTATATGCAGCAACATGATGCAAATGCATGTAGAATGCATGAATGATTGTCAGGTAATCCTGTTGGGATGACAATCAGTAATGGCTTGGACATACGATCCAAGTTTTTAAGGATGTTGACGTTGGGGCTATCACCAAAGTCTTGAATCCTAGACACTGGCCTATATTCCATAGATGTACCTCTTGTGTGTAAGAGATCTGTGGGGATAAAGCTTTGTCTGTTTAAGGATGTGTATAACATATTCCCTCATTCTGTCGGAGTTACTGCTAACAGTTTGTTGTTATCAGGGTTTTCTGATCTTCGCTAATGTGTGTATCACCGAATAAATCCCTGCTGGGTGTATTGTCTAGGATGCTTGACCTTTATTGATGTATGTGTCAATGGTAGCATTATGTTGTAGCCCTTGTTGGGGAAGGTTACTTCGATGGGTTTACTTGCCATTGGTTGACGTGATGTCAAGGCTGCTTGACCTTCATTGATGTGTGTATCAATGGTTGCATTGCGTTGTAACCCCCGCCGGGGATACGTAGATACTTGAAAGATGTGCGTTGTGACCCCCTTCGGGGATACGTAGATGTTTGAAGGATGTGCGTTGTGACCCCCGCCGGGGATACGTAGATGTTTGAAGGATGTGCGTTGTGACCCCCACCGGGGATACGTAGATGTTGATAACTTCGGCGTTGTAACCCCCGCCGGGGAGGTTTAATATATCGTGGTTTTGCATTATAACCCCACCGGGGAGGTTTTAGGGTTGTGACCCTGCAAATGACGGCATCGGACCTTTGTGGGGTATTGCCGAGCATGATATGTGAAAGCTGAGCTCATTGGTATAGTATACCCTATATTCAGGCGAATACTTTTGAGACGACGGGAGTTTAACTCTGACCGAAGAGAAACCAGGATTTCAGGCTATTTTGCTCAATCGCGTAGCACTTTTATTCCTAATTTGGCCTTTTCAGCTTATGAGACCTCCTTTGCAACTCTAACTGGAGCGATCCAGAGGTGTGGGACCCATGTAGAAATGTCGCGGTATACTGCGGGGAGCCGCAGGTGAGCTGCGACGGCCAACCGCGCTTATGTATAAAGCGAATGGTTGCTTTCATAAGTCATTTTAAGTTGCACAATGAAGGAAATTTGAGAGCTCTTCTTGGATCTGCTTTGAGTTCGGGCAACTTTCGCGTATATTCTCGCCACCGCAAGCTTTCTTCAACATCACAGTAACACATGCATGTATTTTTTCCAATTTTGTCCGTTAAAAAATGACTTATCGCATGAAATGCATTTAGACACATAGTAGTGAATATGCATGTCTTGACATGACTTGATAAAAATATTCAACATAGTAAATGTTAGTATTAAACCATCTTTGAACATATTGATGTGAAAAAATTTGACTTTTGAAATAAATCAATTGGCACCTTTTACTATCATTTCTTATCTATCTCGAGGACAAATGAGTAAAGGTAGACAAAGCAAAATAATCCCGGTAATTAGACTACACTTACGGATTTTTTCTTTGCAATGTGATTAATGTATCTGGGATGTATATGATTTGTGTATAGGTGTCTTCTTGAATACCACCTAATCATACCCATGTGTCGTGTGGATAGTCCCATTTACAAAGGAAATATGGAAAAATTTTCCCAAAATGTAGGTATTGGGTAGTCATGCATTTTAACTCTCTCAGTAGATGTATGTTAAAACAATGCATGCATGCATGTAATCATAGAATGCATTTTGAAAAGACTCCAGGTAAGAAATTACCACACCCTTTCTGAGGTGATTTGGAGACTTGTTGTCCAGATATCATGGATCCGGATCAGCTGAGTAGTTCCCACAGGACCATTTCTGGTGTACGGAGGAGGGATTTTGAAGAGCCTCAGCGCCGTTCTGTTAGACAGCCTCATCGTTTGGCGGAGGCGGTGATACGTCCTATTCGGGTTGAAGTGCCGAATGTCGAGGACGAGGAGGAGGATGCACCGATCGAGGTTCCTGCTTCTGCTGTACATGTTCCCCATAGGGAATTGCCAGGTATTCAAGTGGCGAACCCAGATCTTCTGGGTGACTTAAGTAGGCATCCTTCAGTATACCTGCACGCAAACGAGGTATGAAGTTTGATCTTTATTCTTCCTTATTTCCTATTGATGAAGAGTCAAAGATTTTGATGTTGATCTGCATTTGATATAGGTTCCCGGCTTCACACAGCCTCGAGGGAACTGGTTTAGCATCCACTCTATGTATCAGGCTTTGCATGATGACTACAGAGAGCGATCGTTCATGGTCAGGATTCGGAGGTTCTTCTCCATTCTACCCGTCATTGTCCCTAGGGTTACCTTGTGGGCATTGTCTGAAGCGTGATTTCACCGTATTCAGATCATTTCTTTGGGCTCATGCGAGGTGATGATGACGCCAATGGATTGGCAGTTTATCACAAGTATAGAGTTTGGAGAGTAGCCGGTGCCTTGCACGGTGGATATCACCCCTACTGCCGTCAGATCCTTGTTGGGAGTTCGTGGAGGCGCCAAGCGGGGCTGTTCGTGCAGGCCCTTTGGCGTAGAATGCTTATGCGCGGTATTGAGTGAGCCCATACCCGATGATGTGAGAGTCAGGGATCGCATTCTCCGGCGATTGTTCCTGATGATCATTAGGGGCTACTTCATAGCAGATAACTCTTCTACGGTGTCCTTCGCTTTGATCAGTGCCACTCGACACGTGGACCGATATAAGAGAGTATGATTGGGGTTCCTACACCTTTGCCTACTTCCTCAGGGTAATGCGCATGCGATCGCAGAGCTTGATTGAGGCGTTGTTAAGATTCTACCCATTTCTGCTGTGAGTGTTTCTCTTGTCTTTTCCCATGTATAGGTTCAAAGTGTTGACTGACAGCAGATGTTTGCCTTTATGTTGGCAGTTTTGGGCCTATGAGAGGCTTCCTTGTTTACGTCCTGTGAGCGTGTTAGGTTTAGACACCTATCCACGAGGACGGAGATGGCATCATTCCATCTTCAAGTGAGGTCCTGTTCTTAAGGGTTTCACTCATTGTCGCCACAAATGGAGCTATTGACAATCGATGTCATCACATGGATTCCCTACTCTGGAGAGCATTTGGGAGTTGGTTTTGAGGATGGGTACCCGACTGGAGTTGTGGCGCCCCAAAATAAGTATACATCACCCATTCCGAGTTGTCAATAGTTGGTACATAAAACAACTACAACTTTATTATTATTACAACAATGGCGTGAGTTTAAATACAAATATTATCTTCTGACAATATTTATACTCACATAAATCCTCATCACATTTATTGATACATTATTTTACAAAATGGTGAGGACTACTAAACAATCCTTTCTAAAACCTTCATTCCATACCCCAGGCTACGTACTATTATATTCTCGCCTCACGAGAAGAATGGAACAAAAAGGAAAAGGGTGAGCTCAACTAGCTCGAGAAAGAATATTATGACTAAGATAATATACAACAAATTATCGTTAGTCTTCAACAGGAAAAATTTAATAGAATCTGATAGACAACAAATTTTAAATCAATATTCGCAGTGAAAATAATAATTCATTAGAAGAGTTAAGTAGAGAATGCAAACTACTATCTTCTATGTATGAATTTAAAAGTTCATCGCTATCTTTTATCCTGTAATAACAATCAATATACATCCGAATCAAATATTCATCTTTGCTACTGTGCCAAAGATATTCATCGATTAGTCATGTTCATTTAAACACTCGCTCATCTTTGCACCACTGTGCCAAAGATATTAATCGATTCGGTTGTGTTCATCTCAACACTGCTCATCTTTGCACTACTGGGCCAAAGATATTCTTCAGAAATCATTCATCTTTGCACTACGTGCCAAAGATATTCAATAATATCATCATTTAAGACCGAGGATGATGAAAATATTTTTAAAGAACGAATCCAAAGAAACAAAATGACAAGGATTAAGGATTAAGGATTCGTATTTTGTTTTATCCATGTCCAACAATACCTCAAAAATAATCATAGTGGTGTAAAATTCAAGAATGATCAAAACATGGATACAATCAAAGCTAGTATCCAAAATAGATATTTTGACGAAAAGAAGAAATTTTATTTTTCGATGAATAGTCGAGTATCGTGAATAGTCAGATATCGTGAATAATAGCCAAGATATCGTGAATAGTAACTCAGACACCAAAAGATAGAAATTCCACAAAAAACATTTTCACGCTTCATAAATAGTACTCGTGAATAGTAACTCGTGAATAGTAACTCATAAATAGTAACTCGTGAATAGTAACTCATGAATAGTAACCCCCAGCATGAAAAAGTTCCAAATTTGATAAAAACTTGGATCAACATTTCAAAGATAATGATATTGAAGAAATAATATCATTACGAAAAAAAATAATATCCCTTACCTCAAAGAATCAAGATTGAGGAAAGGTCAAAGTGATCTTTGAATGAAACTTGTAATCTTGAAAGAACTCTCAAAGTATCTAAATACTCACAAAATACGCTCAATAATATAGAGAGAGAAGAGAAAACTTTGTTTCGTGTGATTTTCAATTCTAACTTAGCCCTCTATTTATAGGAAAATGTTAGCCCTTGAAGCAGACTTGACTGCTACACCGATGGCTTTACTCGCTACTATTGCCACCCACCATTTGAAATAAAATTCAGCACATTTCTTCACCAACCACAAGTGGGGCCCACTCAATTCTAGAATTTTCCACCAAAATCAATTATAAACCTAATTTTGAATCCGACACCTCTTAAAATTCACAACAAATCATTCGTGCATTTTTAACGGTTCAAAATTTGTGGACATATACTCAACTTATGTATGTATAACATACCCAAAATTACCACAATCCAACGGTCGGATTAAAAATTATAATCCCCATGATATATCTCAAACCCTGATTTAATTTTTTAATACCTCCATGCTGTAAAATCTTGATAAAACACCTCAACAATAATTTCTTCATTTATAACCACATAAATAAATCCATCATTTATATCCACATAAAATAAATATTTCTTTATCATATGAATCAATAATTAATTATTCACAAATAATATTACGAATCACAATTATGATGACCAGGTAGTTCCTGGAAAGAGGGGCTTTCCGATAAGGATTTCTCCTTCTTGCGCCAAGCAATTAGGTGACCAAACCTCTCCTTGACGAACTTTCTAGACATTGCCAATAATGCTATCTAATAATATTATTTAAATAATATGAATTATTGATCCGATAATGGAGATAATGTAATGCGGTGACAATTATTGAACAACAATAATATAAAATATCAACGCAAAGAATTATTGAATCAATAAAATAAAATATTGAATAGTAACTCATCAAAAAATTATTGAGTAGTGCCTTCTTACGTAAGGATCAATAATTCAACAATCTTGCGGCCAATACTGGTGTCTTCTTTGTGCAACCACGCCAGACATCGTGTATTTTAACCACCGGGTATTCCAACGGTCTTAATGATAATAACTACTACCATTATTTTTAACCAACTTGTATTTGTCGTTTTTCTTCATCCAATCGCTTTCAAGTTATGGGGCCCACACACATGGTCGCTACTGTCCGCATTTAATATTCTCGAAGCAAGATTGAATATTCCACGACCAAACGAATATTCCCGACAAAAATGAATATTTTATAACCACTTGCTTATTTTGAAATATTTGCGTATTTAACCCTTAACTATCCACATTAATCAAATCAACCCTTACTATTTCAAAATAATAAATAAAGAAAATTCCTTTTTATTTAAAAAAATTTCGGGGTCTTACAGGAGTAGAGTACGTCATTTCCACCCGCAGGATTTCTCTCTTCACAGATGGAGGATGGGAGCTCTATTTAGGAGAGCGTGCTATTAGGAGAGCGTGCTATTAAGAGCACTACAGGAGAGATTCGTATGCCGATCTTGCCTCCTGCCAGGCGTTATTGGCCAGTTTCGCAGTCACCCTTCATTGACATCCCATTGATGGGGATTGACAGTTTTACATTATCAAAGGGCCCCTGTTCTCAGGAGATGTTCCAGCATTGGTGGATCCCTCGTACCATTGGAGCTCAGACCCGCGCCACACAGTTTATGGGGGATATGGTTCCAGGATTCATGATGATGACAGATTGGCTACCCTGTGTCAGAGATCCGACTCATGTGACACAGATTGACAGATTGACTCGGCAGCTGGACCGGTCACATCTTTTCATTCGGCATTTGGGCAGAGATCCTGCAGAGGTAGATACTTTTGACCCTTCCAGCTCTGGCACTGGTCCCTCAGGTGACCCATATGGTTTTTCCGGCACAGATCCTCCCTTGTATCGGCCTGACATCCCTGTAGATAGAGATCCAATGACTCAGGAGGAGTTATATCAGGTGGACAGGATCGATGATGTAGACATCGACACTCTTGACTTTTTCTGATGTATTTCTCGCTATCTCTTTTGATAGGCCTCTATTAGCTGCTAGGTAGCTTTGCCCCATTTTCTTGTATTTTAGCTGTATAGAGATGTATTAGATGATGATATACTTAGGAAAGCATGTACAATTTTCCATTCCCTATATCATATTTCCATCTATTGTATCATGCATGTTATTATTATGTTATGCGTATGTATGTCGAGAGATATTCACAGATTGACCTGGATGGTCTTATGACCACGACCCGTCTGGATGTCTTCCTCGACGATTAATAGTATTGATCATACCCCGGCATTTTTTTTGATGGTATCTGGTATCGATCATGGTATGATAGTATATCACGATCGAGACGTGGTGATCGTAGATGATTTCTTCATGACATCTTATAACCCTGTTGATGTTTCGAGTTCCCACAAGATTTGTAGAGGGCATGCTAGAAACCTTTGGGTATCGGAGAGGCGGGTTTCCGATTTGGGACCCGAGTTGACTCTTACTTTGGAGGAGTATGCACGGTTGGCGATGCTACCATTGGATGAGACCTTGCATCGTATACGGCTATTGGAGACATGAAGCGGATAGATTCGACCTTCACCGGATTTAGGCGTAGAGTGGTCGGGGCGAGATTACATCCGACCACGTGATATCCCAAATTTCTGCTTAATGAGTTTGGCTCGAGAGGCGGACTATACCCGCGATATTAGGGATTTCACCACACCGGAGAACCATTGGCGTTCGACCCGAGTAGATGTCTTGCTTTTATGCATATTGTCATACGTCTTCATGTTGCGGTACATGGATGAAATGGATATCGGCGTCATTATGGCGATGAGAGATCTCGGGGAGGGTCGTACCATTGTCTGGAAATGATCATCGCGAGACTCGAGGTCGACCTACATCTTCTTTGTTTATCCGGTATGAGTGTTTCTGGTAGCTTTCGGTGCCATGCCAGTATGTGTGGTTTATGTCACACTTGAGACCGATTAGCACATTTAGGCGGCGGGGTTTTGTTTCACCGGGAGATAGCCATGTCGTACTCCTTTCGACTGCAGAGTGCAGAGATCTGCATCGTGGTCAGCTTTCCTGGCAGGGATTAGGGATCCATTTGCCATATTGCCGTGTTCAGGGCTTAGTTCACCCTACAACTTTATTACTCATGCTCCGGGCATGGATTATCTCCCTCTGGCTGGATTGAGGTGCATGATTACTTACCACCCACTGGCCGTGATGTGTCAGTTTGACAAGTTTCGGATTTTCATCCGTATGAGAAGCGATGAGTCGATGCTTCGTCCACACCGTTCGATGGAGGATGATCCGAGGTTATATGCATGTTGGGATCAGCGAGAGTTGGTTGAGTTTTCTGTCAGTCATCCAGGTTGTTCTGCAGAGTATTTCGCATGGATGGAGACAAAGACTGCATCGGCTGCGACAGTATCCACAGTGCATGGGATTGATTCTGACGATGAGGAACCTATAAAGGAGGCTGTTAATCCCATCGATGATTTGACTGCTGGGCTGCCGGCATTTGTGATGGATTCTCCCACCTCGAGTGCCACTGTTACTCAGTATTCGGCACAGCATTTGGAGCAGGGCTTACATCTGATGACCTATGATAGAGATCAGCTAGGGTCACGATGTTGACAGCTCTTGATGAGAGAGATACCTCTCTGTTAGAGAGGGATGAGGCTAGATCAGCCAGGGATGCATTGATTGCGGAGTGGGATTCGCGCTTATCTCATAAGACCAAAATTTTTAAATAAAAAGAATTTCCTTTATTTATTATTTTGAAATAGTAAGGGTTGATTTGATTAATGTGGATAGTTAAGGGTTAAATCATGCAAATATTTCAAAATAAGCAAGTGGTTATAAAATATTCATTATCGTCGGGAATATTCGTTTGGTCGTGGAATATTAAATGCTTTGTCGGGGAATATTAAATGCTGACAGCCTGACCGTGTGTGGGCCCCATAACTGAGCGATTGGATGAAGAAAGCGACAAATATAAGTTGTTTTTAAATAACTACAGCGTAGTTATTCAGATTATCTTTGTTGGAATACCCGGTGGTTAAAACACACTAATCTGGCGTTGTTGAGCGATAGCACTGCGGTATTGCACCAATTATTGATTCTTACGTGAAAAGCCACTACTCAATAATGGTTACTGATGATGTTCGATATTTTATTGAGTTAATAATTGTTGCGTTGATATTTTATATTCTTTGTTGTTTGATAATTGTCATTACGACGGTATTTTTTCATTATCGAAAGCAATAATTCATATTATCTGAATAATATTATTAGATAACATTATTGGCAATGTCTAGAAAGTTACATCTAAGGAGAGGTTTGGTCACCTAATTGCGGCGCCCGAAAGAAAAATTCTTATTGAAGCCCCCTCTTTCTGAACTGCACAGTTGTCAATATTGTGATTACGTAATATTATTTGTGAATAATTAATTATTGATTTATATGATGAGGAAAATATTGATTTTATGTGGATATAGATGGAAAATTTTTTAAAATGACAATTGTTGAAAATTAATATTTTATCTTTTTCGATAAAATAATTCGTTTAAATATATTATTTTAATAATATATTAGCGGTGATATTTTTACAAATCGAATGGGGGATATATGAGTATCTGAGGAGGAAGAGTATTTTTGTTGCAATAAATGTTTAAAACATGTTAAACATGTCGGTTGGACCCCATTTATTGGTTGAAATTTGATTATAGCACAGTAAAATCGCTTGGTTTGTGGATTTGGTCAATTTCTATTTGGAATTTGGAAAAACTTTCTTACGCAAAGTTGTAGAAAATTGAATTTCCTATAAAAACACACGAGATTCGAATTTTCTGATGAAAGGGCTATTTATTATGAATTATTGAAGTTAGGATTAATTGATTATCATTTTTTGGAGTTTTAAGTAACTTTTGCATGAAAAACGTTTTTGTCACTTATGGGACATGTGTTAGTGGTTGATTTCAGTTGATGGTGTGTGCGTGGGAAGATGTGGAAAAATAATATTATTAATATATTAAATTTTACGCTTTGGTGTTCTAGCGATTTCATATAAATAGGTCTTGGGTTAGAATTGAAAATCACACGAAACTGAAGTTTTCTCTCTATATATTATCGGCGTATTCTTGTGAGTATTTTGAGTATACTTTGAGTATTGCTAGGCGGTGCAAGTTCCTTTGACCTTATACGGTATTCTAAGCTAGAAATCTTGATCTTTTCGAGGTAAGGGATATTATTTTTTTTTTGTAATGATATTATTTCTTCAATATCATTATGCTGAAATGTTGATCTGAAGTTTTTATCAAATTTGGAATTTTTTTCATGTCGGGGTTACTATTCATGGGTTACTATTTATGAGTTACTATTCACGAGTTACTATTCATGAGAGTTCTTATTCACGATTTACTATTCACGAGTACTATTCATGAAGCGTGTGAAGATGTTTTTGTGGAATTTCTATCTTTTGGTGTCGGAGTTACTATTCACGTATCACGGCACTATTCACGTATCTGATCTATTCATTCATCTTAAAATAAAATTTCTTCTTTCTTTTAAGTCAAAACATCTATTACGGATACTAACTCGATTGTATCCATGTTTTGATCATTTTTGAATTTTACACCACTATGATTATTTTTGAGGTATTTTTGGGCGTGGATAAAACCAAGTACGAATCCTTAATCCTTAATCCTTGTCATTTTGTTTCCTTTGGATTCGTTTCTTTAAAAAAAATTTTTCATCATCTTGGTCTTAAATGATGATATTATGGAATATCTTTGGCACAGTAGTGCAAAGATGAATGATTTCTTAAGAATATCTTTGGCACATAGTGCAAAAGATGAATGATTTCTGAAGAATATCTTTGGCCGTAGTCTGCAAAGATGAGCAGTGTTTAAATGAACATGACCAATGATGAATATCTTTGGCACATGTAGTGCAAAGATGAATATTTGATTCGGATGTATATTGATTGATGTTACGGGGATAAAAGATGAGCGATGAACTTTTAAATTCATACATAGAAGATAGTAGTTTGCATTCTCTACTTAACTCTTCTAATGAATTATTATTTCATTGCGAATATTGATTTAAAATTTGTTGTCTATTGTATTCTATTATATTTTTCCTGTTGAAGACTAACGATAATTTGTTGTATATTATCTTAGTCATAATATTCTTTCTTGAGCTAGTTGAGCTCACCCTTTTCCTTTTGTTCCATTTTTCTCGGGAGGCGAGAATATAAGCGAGTGCAGTCGGGGTATGGAATGAAGGTTTTAGAAAGGATTGTTTAGTAGTCCTCACCATTTTTGTAAAATAATGTATCGATAAATGTGATGAGGATTTATTTGAGTATAGATATTTTCTAGAGAGATAATATTTGTATTCAAACTCACGATTTCTTGTTGTAATAATAAAGTTGTAGTTGTTTACGTACCATGTATTGACAACTCGAATAGGTGATGTATACCTATTTTGGGGGCGTCACGGTTAGTATCGAGCTTAGGGATATGATCTCTGGCGGAGATCGGGGAATAGAACTAGGAGGGAGAGCGAGTAAATCCTTAGCTAGTGTGTCTACCTAAGCTTATTTGTTAGTTGGTCGATATATAGGGATATTATGTGATATATTGATTTCCTTAATTAACCCTTGTTTTATGGCGATGTTTGAGAATGTCGTTGAGAATATTAACAATGGAAATGAGGCCAGTGGAGATGCTGTACTCACCAACGAGGAGAGAGCGTCAGCAGTGGCAATGTTCCTCCTATGAACAACACCATTGAAGCGAGATGATGAGCGAGGGATGTTTAGATGTTTTTGCGATTCATGCAAAATCGAGGCGAGGAGACTTCGTGTTCAAAATCTGAGGAGAAATGATAGCAATTCACGGGTTATCACAATGACGATTCAAAGAGTTGGGACCACGAATTTAAGGGAAAGCGGATCCGATCTGGTGGAAACATGGGTCAAACAAATTACCAAGATATTCGATGTCTTGGGATGCGGAGGAAACGAAGGTTCCATTCGCCACCTTTATGTTAAAATGGCGAAGCGGACTACTGGTGGGAGTCTGCATGAAGCGTACCCATCCAAATTGCTTTTCGGCATGTCTTGGGAGGCGTTTGAAAGCTATTTAATGACAAATACTTTCACGAAAGTGTTAAATCATATGAAGGAAGTGGAGTTCATCGATTGGAACAAAACAACATGGCGGTGTCTCGATGCGAGGCAAAGTTTGCGAGTTATCGAGTTTGCACCTCATTTGGTGGAGAATGAGGAGCGTATGGCGCGGATGTTTCTTAGAGGTTTGAAACACGGCATACGTCGATATCTCATTTCTCATAAATTTTCTCTTTATTCGGATGTTTATAAGCAGGGCTCAATTATTAGGCGAGATAACGAAATACAGATCATTGAGGACCACAACGAGGATCGTGTCGAGAGATAGCGATCAGCGAATAATGATAACTGCGGAGAAAAGCAGACGAACAGAAATGGTAACCACTCTGGTGGTAATCATGGCCATGAAAATAGAAAGAAGCGAGTCGGGAGGAGATTTTAAAAAGAGGAGATTTAACAACGACCATGTGAAGATGATGATCTTGGTGACAAATCGGTTTCTAAGGGAGGAAAACGACCACCGGTCATATCTTACAAATCTGGAAAAGAGGACATATCGATCAAAACGCCCCAGCACAGTTCAAGGTATGCTATAATTGTGGAAAGGAAGGACATATCGCTCGAGATTATGCGATGGCGAAACCTAGTTCACGTGAGGGACGGTGACTCAAAAAGACATCCCGAAAAAAGTCAAAGTCAGCGATTAGGGGAAGAAGCGTTTGTTGTGGTGGTCATAATCGAGGAACCCAAGCGAGGTGATCACGGGTAAGCTATTTATAAATTCTTGCGAAGTTTATACCTTACTTGATCTGGGTGCTACCCATTCATTTATCTCTCTGCATGTGCTCAGCGTCTAAACTTGACTCGGAGAAATTAGACTTTGACCTATCTCTGTGGAAACTCCGTTAGGAGAAACTTTCATCACATCCACATTTTATAAATCTTGTTTGATTCAAAGTTGGCACCATTACCTTACACATTGACCTTATCTCTTTAAAGATACTTGCTTTTGATGTGATTTTAGGGATTGATTGGTTAACTACTCATCATGCCAAAATTGATTATTTTCGTAAGGTTGTTAGTTTTCATATTCTAACCAACTTTGTTATGCAATTCAAGCAACTAAACCATTAAAATCGATCATTTATCATATCTAATCATAAAGCTATTCGTTTATTAAAAAGCGGATGTCAAGCTTTCTTAGCCCATGTTATGGATTTGAATAAAGACACGTCAAATTTGAATAATATTCTGTTGTTATTGACTTTCTTTCGTATTTCTTCGAAGAACTTCCGGTCTACCCTCGAGCGTGAAGTTGAATTCTTTATTGATCTTGAACTTTGATACAAAGCCCATTTCTAAAACCCCATATCGAATGGCTCTATTGAACTTGAGGAGTTAAAGGTCCAACTACGAGAATTGTTGGACATCGGTTTCATTCGTCTAGTACATCTCCTTGGGGTGCTCTTTTTATTTGTAAAGAAGAAAGACGGGGAGTATCGACTTTGTATTGACTATCGGGAATTGAACCATGTCACCATCAAGAATAGGTATCCTCTACCTCGTATTGATGACTTGTTTGACCGATTGCAAGGGCACAATTCTTTTCAAAATCGATCTTAGATTACGGATATCATCAATGAAGATTAGGCGAGGATATTCAAAGACCGCCTTGAAACTTCGGTATGGGCATTATGAATTCTTAGTCATGTCTTTCGGACTAACTAATGCTCTCTGCTGACTTTCATGGATATGATGAACCAAGTATTCAAGGAATATTTGGATCAATTCGTTGTTGTCTTTATTGATGACATCCTCATATATTCAAAAGCCGTGAAGATCATGAGCACCATTTGAAAATTTGGTACTCGAAAGGCTTCGTGAAAACCAATTATATGCCAAATTGAAGAAATGCGAGTTACGGCTTGAGAAGTAGCATTCCTTGGGCGCGTGGTGTCGAAACATGGAGTATCTGTTGATCCGTGAAGATTGAAGCAATCTGAAGTTAGAGCAACAGCAAAGTCGGTGGTAAAATCGTAGCTTTTGGGCTTAATTTGGTTATTATCGGAGATTCATGGAAGGGTTTTCTCGAATCACTACTCCATTAACTTCATTAAACTTTCGGAAGGATACAAAATTCGTTTGGAGCGAAGAATGCGAGAAAAGTTTCCAAGAGCTTAAGAGAGACTTATTTATTTTGTTCTAACAATACCATCTGGTTGGGATGGATTTGTTATCTCTGATATGATGCTTGAGCAAAGGGTTAGGATGTGTTCTCATGCAACGTGGGAAAGTCATAGCCTATGCCTCGCGATAACTTAAAAAAGTATGAGAGGAATTATCCTACTCATGATCTAGAGTTAGCGGCCGTCGTTTTCGCTAAAAATATGGAGCACTATCTATATGGGGAGAAAGTGGAGATATATTCGGACCATAAAAAGCCTTAAATATTCTTCACTCAAAAGAACTCAACATGCGGCGGCGACGTTGGCTCGAGCTATTGAAGACTACGACCACACTATTCATACCATCTGGTAAAAGCGAGCGTGGTAGGCGGCGCATTGAGTAGAAGATCATATCTTGGGGGCGAGTGCGATGATGTCAAGTATCTGCGTAGAACCAACTTTAATAGAAAAAGTTAAGGTTGCTCGAGCCACCCAGGCCGGGAGGTGATCGTATGAAGAAGAAAGTACAAGAAGGAGCTATTAGGGCGAGAATTGATGAAGAAGGAATACTTGAGTCCACTCTAGACTTTATGTTCCTAACGACTCGATTTGAAGTACAAGATTATGATGGAGGCACACAATCGCCATTTGCAATCCATCACGGAAGTACTAAAATGTATCGTGATCTTGACATACATTTTGGTGGAACAATATGAAGAGAGAGATTGCAAAGTTTATCTCGATGTGTTTAACTTGTCAACGTGTAAAGGCGGAGCATCTAGTACCTAAGGGTCCGTTGCAACCACTTGAGATTCCGGAATGGAAGTGGGAACACATTACCATGGATTTAGATTCTGGGTCTTCCTACGGTTTCTCAAGGCATCAATGCTATTTGGGTTATTGTTGATAGATTAACCAAATCTGCTCATTTCTTGCCGTCTGGGAGACTTATTCCTTGAGCGTCTTTCTAGTATATGCGTGAATGAGATTGTGAGGTTGCATGGCATGCTGTATCCATAGTTTTGGATCGTGACCCAAGATTCACTTCAAGATTTTGGGTTAGCTTGCAAAAAGCTATGGGCACGCAGTTTGCGATTTAGTTGACATACCATCCCCAAACGGACGGACAATCGAGAGGACTATTCAAACTCTTGAAGATCTATTAAGACTCTGTGTCCTAGACTTCAAGGGTAGTTGGGATAAGTATTTACCATTGGTGGAATTCTCCTACAACAACAGATTATCGAGCAAGTATAGGTGTGGCTCCATTGAAGCATTATATGGGCCGAAAATGTCGTTCTCCAATATGTTGGGATGAGGTGGGTGAAGCAACATTGTTGGGACCCGAGTTTAAATACGTATGACTCACCTGAAAAGATCCAAATGATTCGACAAGCGTATACAAACGACACAAGATCGACAAAAGAGTTATGCGGATCTTCATCGAAAGGACGTGGAATTTAATGTGGGGGATTATGTATTGTTGCGAGTTGCTCCATGGAAGGGAGTTACAAGATTTGGGAAGAGAGGAAAGCTCGATCCACGATTTATTGGTCCATTTCAAATTCTCTACCGAGTAGTAGGAAATGTAGCCTATAGACTTGCGTTACCTCAAAGTATGTCTACGTGTTCATAATGTGTTTCACATATCATACTTAAGTAAATATGTGAAAGACCCGACCCACGTTATTGAGTTAGAACCGGACGAGATAGCCAGAAGACTTAACGTATGAGGAGGTACTGTCAAGATCTTGGATAGGAAGGAGCATGTCCTACGCCTTGAAAGGTCATACCACAAGTTAAAGTTTTGTGGAGGAATCATGCTATAGAGGAAATGACACAGGAATTGGAAAGCGAAATGAAAGCGAGGTATCCTCACCTTTTGAAACACACCGAATACGTCGTCGATTTAGAGGATGAAATTTCATAAGGAGGGAGGTTGTAAGACCAAAATTTTTAAATAAAAGGAATTTCCTTTATTTATTATTTTGAAATAGTAAGGGTTGATTTGATTAATGTGGATAGTTAAGGGTTAAATCATGAAATATTTCAAAATAAGCAGTGGTTATAAAATATTCATTATCGTCGGGGAATATTCGTTTGGTGGTGGAATATTAAATCTTTGTCGGGGAATATTAAATGCTGACGACAATGTGACCATGTGTGTGGCCCCATGTGAAAGCGATTGGATGAAGAAAATGACAAATATAAGTTGTTTTTAAATAGCAGGCGTAGTTATTCTGAGATTATCTTGTTGGAATACCGGTGGTTTAAAACACACTAATCTGGCGTTGTTGAGCGATAGCTGCAGTATTGCACCAATTATTGATTCTTACGTAAGAAGGCACTACTCTCAATAATGGTTACGATAATTCTTTATTCGATATTTTATTGAGTTAATAATTGTTGCGTTGATATTTTATATTCTTTGTTGTTTGATAATTGTCATTACGCGTTATTTTCATTATCGAAGCAATAATTCATATTATCTGAATAATATTATTAGATAACATTATTGGCAATGTCTAGAAAGTTACATCTAAGGAGAGGTTTGGTCACCTAATTGCGGCGCCCGATGAAGAAAAAATCTTATTGGAAAGCCCCTCTTTCTGAGGAAGCGCACAGTTGTCGATATTGTGATTACTGTAATATTATTTATGAATAATTAATTATTGATTTATATGATGAGGAAAATATTGATTTTATGTGGATATAGATGGAGAAAATTTTTAAAATGACAATTGTTGAAAATTAATATTTTATCTTTTTACGATAAAATAATTCGTTTAAATATATTATTTTAATAATATATTAACGGTGATATTTTTACAACGAATGGGGGATATATGAGTATACAAGGAGGAAGAGTATTTTTGTTGCAATAAATGTTTAAAACATGTTAAACATGTCGGTGGACCCCATTTATTGGTGAAATTTGATTATAGCACCGTAAAATCTTGGATTTGTGGATTTCGGTCAATTTCTATTTGGAATTTGGAAAACTTTCTTCTGCAAAGTTGTAGAGAATTGAATTTCCTATAAAAACTCACGAGATTCAAATTTTTCTGATGAAAGGGCTATTTATTATGAATTATTGAAGTTCTTGATTAATTGATTATCATTTTTTGGAGTTTTAAGTAACTTTTGCATGAAAAACGTTTTTGTCACTTATGGGACATGTGTTAGTGGTTGATTTCAGCTGATGGTGTGCGTGGGAAGATGTGGAAAAATAATATTATTAATATATTAAATTTTACTGCTTTGGTGTTCTAAGCGATTTCTATAAATAGGGTCTTGGGTTAGAATTGAAAATCACACGAAAACTGAAGTTTTCTCTCTATATTATCGGCGTATTCTTGTGAGTATTTTGAGTATACTTTGAGTATTGCTAGGCGGTGCAAGTTTCCTTGACCTTATATCCGTTATTTACAGCTAAATCTTGATCTTTCGAGGTAAGGGATATTATTTTTTTTAAGTAATGATATTATTTCTTCAATATCATTATCTTTGAAATATTGATCTGAAGTTTTATCAAATTTGGAACTTTTTCATGTCGGGGTTACTATTCATGGGTTCTTATTCATGAGTTCTTATTCACGAGTTCTTATTCAATGAGTTCTTATTCACGATTCTTATTCACGAGTCTTATTCATTAATGCGTGAAGATGTTTTTGTGGAATTTCTATCTTTTGGTGTCGGAGTTACTATTCACGTATCGGCACTATTCACGTATCTGACACTATTCACGTATCTGGTCTTTATTCATAGAAAAATAAAATTTCTTCTTTTAAGTCCAAAACATCTATTACGGATACTAACTCTCTGATTGTATCCATGTTTTGATCATTTTGAATTTTACACCACTATGATTATTTTTGAGGTATTTTTGGGCGTGGATAAAACCAAGTACGAATCCTTAATCCTTAATCCTTGTCATTTTGTTTCAACTGGATTCGTTTCTTTAAAAAAAAATATTTTCATCATCTTCGGTCTTAAATGATGATATTATGGAATATCTTTGGCTGTGTAGTGCAAAGATGAATGATTTCTTAAGAATATCTTTGGCTGTGGTGCAAAGATGAATGATTTCTGAAGAATATCTTTGGCCCGTAGTGCAAAGATGAGCAGTGTTTAAATGAACATGACCAAATCGATGAATATCTTTGGCACATGGTGCAAAGATGAATATTTGATTCAGGATGTATATTGATTGATGTTACGAGGATAAAAGATGAGGCGATGAACTTTTAAATTCATACATAGAAGATAGTAGTTTGCATTCTCTACTTTACTCTTCTAATGAATTATTATTTCATTGCGAATATTGATTTAAAATTTGTTGTCTATTGTATTCTATTATATTTTTCCTGTTGAAGACTAACGATAATTTGTTGTATATTATCTTAGTCATAATATTCTTCTTTGAGCTAGTTGAGCTCACCCTTTTCCTTTTTGTTCCATTTTTCTCGGGGAGGCGAGAATATAGCGAAATGCAGTCGGGGTATGGAATGAAGGTTTTAGAAAGGATTGTTTAGTAGTCCTCACCATTTTTGTAAAATAATGTATCAATAAATGTGATGAGGATTTATTTGAGTATAGATATTGTCTAGAAGATAATATTTGTATTCAAACTCACAGTTTTACTGTTGTAATAATAAAGTTGTAGTTGTTTTTGTACCATGTATTGACAACTCAGAATAGGTGATGTATACCTATTTTGGGGGCGTCACATTATCTGCTAGGGATGTGGTCATTGTAGATAGCACTTCAGTTAGATCCCAGATGAGTGATAGTCTTTCTGACATGAGTGCCTACATTGATGAGCATTATGCCACCATGCAGTTAGCCTTTGATCTGCTAGCTCGTGTAGATACCCTTGGGCAGGAGCTTGCAGTGCTTCCTCCGTCGTCAGAAAGGGATGCTATGTTAGATCTGATAGTCTGCATACACACAGATCTGTAGATAGCTTTGTATTTTCTGCCGCATGACTAAACTTAGCCATTTTGTCATGTACAACACATATGTATATATCAAACAGTATTATATATGGCAGGGAAATATATTTTGATTCACTTCCCTTTTAGTTATGCCTTGATACTTGCTCGATATTGGCCTGTTTCTCTAGGGCCTTGTGATCTTGATGCATTCTGAACTTATCCTTGATAGATGGACATTGAGAAGTCGCAAGATTTCTCAGAACGGATCACTGATTTCTATAAATCCCTACCATCTTTGGTGTCCTGGGACTGGTATCTGTATGGAAAAGTGAAGAGGAGGGTGGTTTCTTCCTCTCTGAGATTGACCCCACCACAGATGGTCGTCAGTACTTCTATTTGTGAGAAGCCTAGTTAATTCCATATCTTATGGGTTGGTATTGCTCTTTGAGGCACGATCGCAGCTTAGATGGTCACCGAATCTTCTATTTGTGAGAAGAGGTTTGGTAATTCCATCCCTTTGATCTGAAACCGATGAGATGGGGCAAATTGAAGGTAGATCCTGGTACCGTGTGAATGGCTGCCTACGTATTCCTATTGAAGAGGAGATCAAGTCTGCGTAGTTTGAACTTGGTGTAAGAGGTTCAAAGCTGAATGTGGAAGGCAGGTGGGTGTAGAGATGTTTTTGTTGTTTTTGTTGTTTTGTAGAGAAAGGGTAGAAATGTTTTTGTTGTTTTTCTTTATTGCGACCGGGCCATATAAAATATGGTTGCCTATGTACCCCCCGGTATCAGGGAGATCAGGTCGACGTAGTTCACCTCTCAGGACGAATTGAAGGCAAAGAGAAGCGCCAAATCCATATGCGGGTTATCTTTGCGGGGAGGAAAGTTTAATCCCATAATGGGGATAAATCGGTGTGTGTAAAAAGTTTGATCCCATCCTCGGGACAAACTGCAGCGTGAAAAAAGTTTAATCCGTCTTCGGATAAAGCTGCGCAGTGTGAAAGGTTCAATCCGTCTTGTGGATAACCAAAATTGTGAAAGGTTAAATCCCGTCTTCAGGATAACCGAGATTGTATGAAAGGTTTGAATTGAGGTAAAACCAGGCTGCTGGCTTGAAGTGTATGTTTCCCTGAGGGGCAGAAGAGTATTCAAAAAGGAAAGGGTTCAAAATCGGAATGACTGGTGATTTGATGATCAAAACTAGGATGTTTGTTTGATGGTAACTTTAGACATAGTACCGTTTCACGGTGTCCGAGTTGATAAGCTGTGGAAATTCATCGCCATCCATTTCCTGCAATCTGAGAGCACCTCCTGTCAATACTTCCTTGACAACAAATGGGCCTTCCCAATTAGGAGCAAATTTTCCCTTAGATTGATCTTGGTTGTCAATGATCTTCTTCAAAACCAAGTCGTCTTGTTTGAATTACCGTAGTTGGACTTTTCTGTTGTAGGATCGTGCGATCCTTTGCTGATATAACTGACCATAGAAGATAGTCGCAGATCGCCTTTCGTCTATCAGAGATAATTGGTGATACCTGTCTTATACCCATTGGTCTTCATCCAACTGAGCATCCATCAATACTCTGAGGATTCCATTTCCACTTCTATGGGAACACTTTGCTTCCATCCCATAGACTAATGGTGAGGGGTTGCACCAATGGAAGTTCGAATGGAAGTTACGTAGACTAATAAAGTCGAGGCAAGAGGTCGAGCCATCCTTTGTGATTGGCGGACATTTTACGCATGATCTTTTGATGTTTTTATTAAGCCGCTTAATAGCACCATTCATCTTTGACTGGTAGATGGCCGGAGTTGAGATGTTTGATGTGGAATTTTCTGTATAACTCCTCCATCATTTTGTTGTTGAGGTTCTTAGCATTGTCTGATACAATGACCTCTGGTTGTCCATATCGACAAACAACATTATTTCTGATGAAAGCAATGATAACTTCTTTAGTAACCCTGAGGAAGGATGCTGCTTCTACCCATTTGGTGAAGTAGTCGATCATGGTGAATATGAATCGATGTCCATTACTGGCTTTGGGCTCGATGGGCCAGATCACGTCCATTCCCCATATTGAGAAGGGCCATGGTGAACTCATATTGTGGAGTTCCCTTGGAGGGGCGTGGATAGCATTCCCATGAATTTGGCATTGATAGCACCTCTCCACCATGGATCTCATCCATGAGTCTCTGAGCTAGGTCTTTATCCAGACACCTGAGGAGACCTAATCCAGCATCTCTTTTGTAGAGTGCATCTCCACTCAGGTAGAATTTCATAGCAAGTCGATGAATCCACCTCTTCTCAGTTAGGCTCACCTCAGTGGGTGTAGATCCATCTCGTAGATATTCCTTGATGTGCTGATACCAAGGTTTGTGGATGGGAGGTAGCTCATCCGATACTTCTCCAATGTAATTCCCATAGACTGGGCTTTTTGCATAGCAAACGTGATGTTTGGCATGTTTTCCTTGTCAGGTATATAAACCAAGGAGGCCAACGTTGCTAATGCATCTGCAAAATCATTCCTATTACGAGGAATGTGTATAAAGGATATTTCTTCGAACTCCAAAGCCATCTGTAGAACTTGCCGATGGTAAGGCATCAAATGTAATTCTTTGGTTTGATAGATTCATGTGGATTGCTTGATTACCAATTCGAAATCCCCAAAGACAGTTAACTATCTGATGCCCATAGAATCAGGCAAGTTTTAGCCCCATGATCTGACCTTCATACTCACCGTGTTGTTGGTCTTTGACAAAGCTGTAATTTGATGGCGACGGATATCTGCTCCCGTCACGGATATTAAAACTACTCCGACTCGAGCATTACGTGTTAACACTCCATCAAAATACATTCTCCACGTACGGGATGTATCGTACTGATGTTGCAGCTGAATTATTATTACCCCTTCATCGGGGAAGTATGTTTCCAAGGGTTTGTAGTCCCCTGCAGGTGCAGCGGCCAGTTGATCCATAATTCCTTGACCTTTAACAGACTTTTGCATCACATAGACGATGTCAAATTGTTGTAGGATCAACTTCCATCTGGACAGTCAAAAATTCAGTATGGGCTTGCTAAACACATACTTGAGAGGATCCATTCGGGATATGAGATGGGTTGTGTGACCATGGAGGTAATGCTGTAACCTCATGGAAGTCCATGCTAAAGCACAACAAGTCTTCTCAATCAGAGTGTACTTGTGTTCACTGATGCTGAATCTTTTCCTGAGGTAATAGATAGCTCGTTCTTGGCCTCTATTGTCTTTCACGCTTGACAAAGATGCAAATTCCCATGACATTGTCATTTATGGACAGGTACATGAACAGGGGAACATCATCCCTGGGAGGTACCAAAACAAGAGCGTTAATCAGTTGTTCTTTGATGGTAAGGAAAGCTTTCTGACACTCATAGTTCCATTTCATGGAGGAGTTCTTCCTTAACAGCTTGAAGATAGGCTCACAGGTTGCTGTGAGTTAAGAAATGAATCTGCTAATGAAATTGATCCTTCCCAAAAATCCCCGTATTTCGTTTTCTGCCCGAGGAATGGGCATTTCCTTGATGGCCTGGATTTTGGTAAGATCCAGTTTAATCCCTTTGTGGCTGACTAGGAAACCTAGAAACTTGCCTGACTTAACACCAAAGGCGCACTTGGCGAGATTCAAGTTCAAGTTTTACTTACGCAACCTGTTGAAAAGCTTTTTGAGATGGTCTAAGTGGTCATCCTCCTTCTGGGATTTGACAATGATGTCATCCATGTAGATCTTTATCTCCTTGTGCATTAAATTATGGAAAAGAGCCATCATAGCTCACTGATAGGTTGCCCCGGTGTTGATGAGGCCGAATGACAACCGTCTGTAGAAAAAGGTTCCCCAAGGCGTGATGAAAGCAGTTTTCTCACGATCTTCCTCAGCAACCATAATCTGATGGTACCCCGCAAAGCAATCAGCAAAGGAGTACATGTCGTATTGAGCAGTATTGTCAATAAGAATGTGGATAAAGAGCACGAGAAAGCTATCTTTAAGGTAAGCTTTGTTCAAATCCCAGTAATCCACATAGACTCGCACCTTTCCCCCTGGTTTAGGTACGGGAAAAATATTGGATATCCACTCCGAATATGTAGACACCATGATAATGCCAGCTTAAAATTGTTTCACAATTTCTTCCTTAACCTTTAAACTCCACTCAGGTTTCAATCGCCTGAGCTTTTGCCTAACTGGCTTGAATCCTTCTTTAATGGGAAGGCGATGAAGAACAATGTCAGTGGACAAACCCACCATGTCTTCATGAGACCATGCAAACATATCCTGGAATTGGGTTAACAGTGGAACCATGTCATTTCGTTGATTTGTGGTAAGGTCTGAACCAATCTGGATTAGCTTAGGGTTGTCTAAGGTTCCAAGATTGAAAGGAGTGGTTTGATTGAGATTGGGTTTGGGTTTGTCTGTGACCCATTCCTTAATCTCTTGAGGTGTCTCAATGTCCTCTTGGATGTCCATCAAATCTGAGTCCAACTTTGCATCAAAGTTATAGCCCTTGTGGAGAGAAGGCATGTCATCAGCAAGGACAGGCACATCTAAATTCAGAGTCCTGAAACAAAAGATGATTTCACTTAATATATGCAACTGTTCGATCATACAAAAGTGTTAGCATGTACTTGATAAAATAACTGCTAGTGCTGTAAAGGAAAGCAAGCAATTAAAGTTATCTACAGTGCAGAGGGATTTTCTTCCCATTTTACCCTCGTCAACCAATGAATGAAGTGTTGCTCCAATTGTCGAGGAAAAAGTCCTGATGGACTGCAGTGATGGAAAGATCGTCATTGTCTTCCTTCTCCGGAATGATAACCATGACATCTGGGCAATCATCGTCTGGGGTGTATCTGTTTGTATGTTCATCATGAACAATGACGCGAATACCTGCCATCAT
This sequence comes from Panax quinquefolius, assembly GCA_020205615.1. Taxonomy (NCBI): domain Eukaryota; kingdom Viridiplantae; phylum Streptophyta; class Magnoliopsida; order Apiales; family Araliaceae; genus Panax; species Panax quinquefolius. Next base: position 18,395,522 of record CM035152.1, read on the forward strand.
CAAGGCAAGGTCATGTTTACATTTTCGTTCCTTTTCTTTCGCCTTGGGATCAGGAATCAGCACCTCTTTTGCTTTGATTGACCTTTGGTTTCTGAAGCAAAGATAGCTAGCACACATGATGGGTGGAACCTTTACTGGAGATTGCATCAACTCATGAGGTAAAGGCATAGAAAATCGCCGTACGGCGGAAACTTGAGGAACCTGCTTGCGCTTATGAGGATTCTTGTGACTGAAACTAGCAGAATATGTTAGGTTTGTAATATTCATGTGCGCAATCAAATTGCATAATAATGCGGAAGCGTGTAAAATCAGAGTTTAAAAATTTACAAACCATAAACCCGGATCACCCTTTATGCATAATTATTAATTAAGCGAAAAGATAAAGAATAAATCATACCCTTGAAGATCGAGCTTCCTCGGTACAAGTTCACCTCAAATCCTTTCGCGATTCAATCTTGAATCCACCGGGGTTTGGTTCCTTCCTTCGATCAACGTTAGCCACCCAAATGTTTGGCCTCTGAGGTGATCCACCAAGGAAGAAGAAAATTCAAGAAGAAGGGGTATTGGCTCAAACCCTAGTTTTCCTATCTCTATAGAAAAGGGCGTACTCTCGACAAATTGGAATTATGTCAGATGTTGAAAAAGTCAACAACAACCCATTACACCCATAATAAGACTCCTCTTATTTATAGATGTGGGCAACCCATCTTAACAATTAAGGAATTGGGTTTTATTTAATTAATTAAATTCTTTTAATTAATTAAGCTCCCTAATCTTATTAGGGATAATTAATTAAACTCCTTTAACTAATTTTCCTTCCTAATCCAATTAGGAATAAATAAGAGTACTTATATTAAATTAATTCCTAAACTCTTTTAGAAATTAAAATAATAATAATTGTAATAATATTAATAAGACTCCTCTTATTAATTTATATTTAATATTTCTAAAATATTAAATAATAAATATTAAGCTATTTAATTTATTCTATCACCATAGATTAAATTAAATATACTTAACATATTATTACGATTATGCCATTAACTTCTTAAATAATTATTCTTCCTTTTTATGGTGTGACCCTTTAGGTTCTCCATATTAAACCGGTTGTGAATAAATCAATTAGAACAATTCTAATCTTATTTAAATAAATAAATTAAATAATTAATTTATTTAAATAAATAATATTTATTCTACAATAGGGATAAGCCTCCCTACAATCGATCAACGACTTTCCGGATAATATAGATTTCAACATTAATCATAAAAGAACCTTTGAGTAAATAGTTACCGTATGCAATTCAATCCTTCCACCATACAATGTCCCAATTAAATATAAGACATGAAATTCTTTGTCAAGTCTTATTTTATTTAATTATATGTATTTCGATCCTTAAATGCACAACTCCAATAATGCAAATTAGAAACTCCTTTCTAATTTCATTACGCCTTAACCAAGGACTCTTTGGGTTATCATTTATCGAATCACATAGGACATTTCTCTTCTTTTATTAGAAGTGGTAGATTCTTTATTGATCATACATTATCTCCATGTACAACTTATTATACCCAAGCATACCCTTTGATATACCCTAAGGGTCTTAAGGAATAAGTCAAAGTATAACTCATCATACACAAGATACTATGATGATCTCAAGTTCAAGGATCACTTGTACTACTATCACTACAGGAACTCCTATTGACAGGTAAATAAAACTCCATTAGGTATTCCTTAGCGAGCCACGTTCAGTGAACTTATTCTCTAATAAGCACCTACATACTTGCTTTAGTGTCTCCACACAAATGATCATGAGATCAATCATCCTCATCCAATGAGCAAGCAACGTATGTACCAATCTATCTGGATTTACTAATCCCCAATTTAGTAATCCAACGATTGGGAACTATTTTAGTTTTAAGCTTTCTAAGAATTTAGATCTCATTAAAATGATCATCATCATTATTCTAAAAGCATTGCTTAAAACTATGGGTTTATCACATATTATAAAACAAACATCATGTAGATAATTAAAAGCCTTTAATAAATTAATACTTTTTATTAATAAATGAATAAGATTGTTACAAAGTATATGCTTTATCATCAAACATGATTGGCTTGTGTGAATACTACTTTCAGAATATCCTAGCCCGGCTGTTCCAATTTGACTGGACATTTGAATAGGGTGCTTAATACTCTGCTTATCTTTACCAAGCCCTTGCCCAGGTTGATGACCCAATAACATCATTTCTTGAGTGGCCAACATAACCTCGGCAGAAATCTTGGGTACAGGAAGTGGCACTCCAATAGAATGGTATTGCGTGTTACTCACTTCCAAAGTATAAAGCGGCGATTCAACTTCGAGAGTTGAAGTCGATAATTGGTAGAAACTCCTTGTTCGTGGAAAATCCATTTCGGCGTTGTGATGACTAGGCATTGTTGATATTGTATTTGAGTTGTTGATGTAGCGTGGAGGGAACAGCTCCAGCCATGTGTATCCATGGTCTCCCCAAGAGCAAGTTGTATCCTGATTCTTTCTTGAGGACATGGAAGGATACATTGAATGTATTTGGACCAATCTCAATTGACAATTCAATCTTTCCAACGAAATTTCGCCGGGATCCATCAAAAGCTCTGATGACCGTATGGCTGATTTGGATCCGCTTGAGATTGATATTTATCTTTACCAAGGTGGCATAAGGACAGATATTTAGAGATGAGCCTCCATCTATCAATACTCTCTTTAGCATGTATGCCTAAGATAAAGCGCAATATGCAAAGGCTTGCGATGACCGGTCCCTTCGGGAGGTATATCTTCATCAGTGAAGGATATCACACTGTTGTTGAAAATGTGATCAACCAAATGTTGAACTTTTTCCACATCCACTGACTTTGGCAAATAGGCTTCTTCTAAAACCTTCAACAAGATCTTCCGATGATCCTCGGAAGGGAAAACCAAATCCAATATAAAAATTTGTTGTGGAGCTTCTCGCAAGCTTAAAACCACTTTGGCTTCATTGTGGCCCATAGTACGGAGGAATTTTTCAATCTTCTCCATGGGCAACTTCCCCTTTACTTCGCAAGTAGGTTTAATAACCTGTTGAGGAAGATACAGTGGATTTTCCTTCGACATTATAGCGATAGTATGAGATGTGGATCCTTGACTTCTCCATAATTCCATGGAACTTTGTGTGTCGGTGACAGCGAGATGTTGTGGTCTGAAAGATAAAGGAATTGGCTCTGGTGCGGCCACTTTCAAAGGATTGTCAGCTCCTTTGAGTTAAATTAGTTGTATTGGAAATACTTTGACAGTCTCATCATCTACTTCAGATATAACTGCTACTGATCCCTTCCATTTGGTAGGACATGCATTCCCACCCTTGAGTTGTACAGTGTAATCATCTGCTATTTGCAGGACACCGCTATCAATAAGATTCTAAATGAGATGGCGGAGTGCCCAACATTCTTCTGTGCTGTGACCGTGAGAATGTGAATGATATTGACACATTTCATCAGGATTGAACCGTCCTGAATAGGGATTGATTGGAGGGAGAAGGAAGGTAATTCTTCCTTCGTTAATCAACATCTGTAATATCTCCTCCATAGATTAGCCCAAATAGGTGAATTCCCTCTGATTGGCAAAATCTCGACGGGCTTTAGCATTTGCTCTCTTCGCAACTTTGTCCTCCATAGCTTCGCTTTCTGAAGGTGGCGAGGAAGCATTCATAACAAAAGGAAGGAGATAGGCATGCTCCTGCCTGATTAATTAGCGTGTGACTTGATGATGGTGGGTCACCAATTCTGGCAATTGCTCAATTTATTTGCAAAGAGCTTTCATCTTTCGTTCCATGGTAAACTGGAACTTTGCATAATCCCATTTGTCAACACCGTCTTTGATAGATTGGGATGACTCGCCATTAGAATTGAAACCTTGTCCAGTGCTCCAACTGATTATGTTGACCTTTTCTTCTTTGTGTTAAGGAAGAGGGTTGTCTTGCACATGAGGTTGATCTGGTTTAGTGACCACGATCTCACCATTGTCTATTAGATCTTGAATCTTATGATTCAAGGCCCAACAATCTTGAATATCATGTCCAGGTGCTCTGGCATGATAGGCACACTTCCGAGTAGCATTAAAACCCCTCCCATTAGGGTTGGCCGGTGGAAGAAGATGTGTAATTTTCTTCTGAGTAGTCAGAAGAGCAAGAATATTCTCGAGCGAGTCCCCTAAGGGTGTGAACGTTCGAGGCTGCTTTACTTCTCCACTTTTAGGCAATGGAGGGTTTGAAGATTGTGCTGGAAAAGGGGAGTAGTTTCTCCTCTGCATAGGCATGCTTTGATTGCCTTTTTGTCCTTGTAGTATCAAGGAAACATCCTCCTCTTTCTTTTTATGGACCCTCCGGGGGTTGTTTCCATAAGATCCGGACTGGATGTGTTCAACAACAACTTTAAGAGCGGCTAGGTCTGGAATTTTACCGGACTTCAATCCCATTTCAGCCATCTCGCCGTGTTTGATCATTTCAGAGAGTGGTTTGCCAATACCAGCTAGAACTCTTTCATAGAAAGGAGCTTCCTGTACATCTATGAAAGTCGCGACCATTTCGATTTCATTATGGAAGGAATAACTTGAGCGTGAAGCGCCTCCACCTTTGAGCATACTCTAAAATGACTCATTAAATTTTTTTTGACCTTGGTAATTTGTCTTTGGTCGGAGCCATCTGAGATTGAAAACTGTATTGAGTGAGGAAGGCGTGAGCCAGCTCTTCCCAGCTATGGATCTTAGAGTTGTCTAATCTGGTATACCATGAACGGGCTTCTCCAGTCAGACTTTTCTGAAATAGCTACATTCGGAGCTTTTCATTTTCCGCATAAGATCCGAGTTCTCCGATGAACACTTTTAAATGTGTATAAGGATCCCCTAATCCATCATATTTCTCAAAATCAGGGGTCTTGAATTTCTCTGGATATTGAACAGCAGGGAATATGCAAAGGTCTGTATATGAAACACTGCCATGTGTTCCAATCCCTTTGAGAACACGGATGGTTTCCTCCATTTGGAGGACCTTCTTCCTAATATCATCGGTGTTTGGATCTCCTTTGAGATGGGTGTTTTCAGGGTCTTTGTTGGTCGTATCCAACTGATGTTCTGGAATTATTTTTTCCAGACCTTGCACTCCTCCTTGGGTAGAAGATTCTGTAAGTGTAGGTATCTTCATACCCTGAGTAGACTGGTGTAGTTCTTTTAGTAGAATAGCTAAGTCTGTGATTTGTTTACTCAATCCGTCAAATTCCTCTTGGGAGACAGATTAGGTAGTCGAGGAAGAAGATATGATTGGTACAGAAGTCATGACCTTTTTTGATTTTGAAGCGGTGTAATGAGCCCAATTGCTTCCCTACAAAAGACTTATGTAGTTTAGTCTTAGGGTAATATAAATGTTATCATAACATATCCGTTTTAGGAATTTTGTCCTGCAAAACCGGTTGTTAATCGATAACATGTCATGCATGCACATATATTCTTCATATTTTCCATTACATATGAATGAGCATGGAATAAATTACAAGTAAATGCTTTTACAAGTAATTTAAAATGGAAAACATGAAGAGACTTTCCTCCGCGTTTGGTTTATCAGAGGCTGACCTATCTTAGGGTTACTCTCATGACTTTTTCGGCATGAAGGTTCCCCGGATCATCGCAATCTACTTGACGGGAAGTTAATCCGGTCGTTCAACTGGAGCGAAATCGAGTGGTGGCTTTCCACGAGCCCGGGGAATCATTCTTCCCATGAGTCCAATGAATCAAACACCGATGGATAGCCTCTGGTGGAGGGACCACACAACACACATTCACATACAACGTGTCTCACCGCTTATGCAAAATGATGACATGTCGAAGCACTAATATCATAGATAGATATTTAGCAGTGCAGTAATTAAGATACATTCGTACACATTCATCGAAAATGTAAATGCAAAATTCACACACAAGCATATAACAATTTTGAAAAGCTTGTAATAGCGACTTAAGCCCTCTTCTTTGAGTCCCCAAAGAGTCGCCACCGTCAACGCGTCGGGATTTTTGAGTGTCCTTTTTTTCGTTACTTGTTCTTTGGTGTTCTCGTGTTAATGTGAGATTTGTTTAAAAAACAAGTGAAAAGGTCTGACATGTATAATGTCGACGATTGGACTTTAAGTGTCGCCAGTTGGTGTATTTAACTGGTTTCACCAATGCAACCGAAAAGGTTTGCACATTGACCCAGTGATTTGACACTGCTAGACAAGTCGGTGAAACCGAGATTCATTTTTGGTCCGGGTGCTTAATTATGCAGAGGGAAGGTGTTAGGCACCCCCCGACATCCGTGTTACCACGGTGACCGCCACTTTTTAAAGAAATTTTATATGAATGTGTGTGTGTGTGTGGATCAATGTGCAATTATTTGAAAGTAGTGCGAGGCCCCGTTCGCACCTATATACACAAGGTTTGAATTTTATAGAAAAATTCAGTTTTAACCGAGATATAGCAATGACGTTTTGTTAAAGAGGTTTTTCAAACCGTGTGCTCAATAGGAATTGAGACCTTTTCATACTTCCATTTTATTATTAAATGTTCGACTTGTTTGCTTTTATTTTCGAGATGCGAAGCATTCTCGAGAAAATAATATCTGGCCGATCTTAGAACTCCTCATGGGCATGATGACCATCCAAGGAAATTCGAGACACTATAAAATAATGTACGAAGTTGCTTACAATTTGAAAAATGTCCATCATGGGAACCGAATCTTGATTCAGTAAACTAAACCCGTGATCATATGATTTCTAGGCTCACATGATCATTTGCAATTTATGCGGAAAGCGATGGCAGCGCTATATATATAAAAGTCAGAAATACATATATATATATATATGGACATAATCAACCACCACGAAGTAAACTCTAGGTGGGATGAAATGTAAATAAAGTTGTAAAAGCGATCAACTGCCACGAAGTAAACTTCAAGCAGGACTAAATGTAAATAAAGCTGTAAAAGGCCACGAAGTAAACTCCAGGCCTGACAGAAATGTAAATATATATATATATATATGTACAAATATATATATATATATATATATAAGCAATAAACGCACCGGATGTGAATCCAGGCTCATCGGATATGTCCGACAACAATTATATATATAAGTATATATATATATATATATATATATATATATATATATATAAACGAGTAAATACTCCGGATGTAAAATCCAGGCTCATCAGATATGTCTGACAACAATTATATATAAGTATATATATATAAGCAATAAACGCTCCGGATATAAAATCCAGGCTCATCAGACAGAGTCTGACCACAGTTCATATATATAAGTGTATATATATATAGAAAAGTAATTAAACGCTCCAGACCGAAGTCTAGGCTCAATCGAGGCATAACTCGATAATGTTAGTCCATATATGAAATATATACACATATATAAGTATATATATACAGATAGAAATGAAAACCATGGACCGAAGTCTGGGCAAACACACTCACACGACTCTCAACGTGTAAAATAGTGTGTGCTAATATGAGAAGAAGGCTTTATAGAATATAAGAAGGCTTACAGTGGGCTGCCAAAGTAGACTTCTATGACTTTAAATGGATAAACACTCAGCTCCCGCCAGATAAAAGATAGCTATATGTGAGCTAACTATTGTTTAAAGATGAGGAAACACTCAAAAGATATGTATGTAGAGTAAAATGGATGGGCTTCCTCGCTTTTTCCTCCCTCTTCTTCTCAAATGGTCACCCCAAGGCTTTTATATATAGATTAATGGCCGCGGTACACCGCGATAAGCCATGATTATTGTACTTGTGAGGGTCATGATACATCCGAGCCTCACGGGTCCTTTCGTCTCGTAGTATATACACTCATGCACTATAATGTCCGTTCGAACTTGCAGAACTTCAATCTGAGCATCTGAACGAGGTATATCTGACCTTCTTCTGGGCCGCTTGTGTCGAGAGTTACATAATGACATGGATTAAAGGTTGTACGAAGTCAGGAAGAGGGGTCTATGCCCATGGTCTTCAAGCTTCAAATTCTATCCAAAGTACTATCATACGTAATAGTCACTCGGGATTGTCAATCCTCGGTTCTTGTGGGACATTGTTAGATGTATGTATGTATGAAGTGTTGAGACGACGTGCCATTATCAAAGGAACAAGATGACGTTTGACTCCTCGCCGGGGTTATCGCCGGTTTGAGTTAAAAGTAGACGTTGCTCAAGGTTACAGCTGAGATTGGACTACTTGGTAGTATGTCGCGATATCATCTTGTTGAGATGGTAAGATGACGTTGTGACTCCTCACCGGGGTTATCGCCAGTTTAAGTAGAAAGCAGGCGTTGCTCAGGGTTACATCTGAGATTGGATTGCTGCTTGTTTGTATGCCTCATTTGTCATCCGTGGGTGTTCTGTCACTTGCGTTGTTAACTCGGGATTCGAGGTGTGTGTGCCTCGGCAGGATATACGTAGTTGAAGCCGATTGCATATGTTTGAAACAAGCATTTAAAGGTTATCCTTAGGAATCGCAATGGCATCTCTTGGGGCTATCACCAAGGATGGGGTTCTTACTCCAATGTTGTCTCTGGGGATGGGCCTGAGCATCGCGGTGTTATTACCGAGACAGTAATCGTCCTCTCCCAATGTTGTCATGGTCTTTTGATCTTCATATCTCGGGGTTATCTCCGAGATTGGAAATAAAATTCCCGATGTGTGTTCCGGGTTTGAGATGAAGTTCCCAGTTTGTGTTCCGGGTTGGAGCTGAACTTCCGGTAGTATCCGGAATGGATGTAAGCTGTCTTTCAGGTTTATCTCCAAAAGATAAATCTACCCTCCTACAATGTTAGTAATAGGAGTGTAGAAAATTTTGAGTGTCTACAGATGGACTTGGTATAATTATTACCAGGGATTATTCGGTATAATCATGACCGTAATGTGACGAATGATGTGGTAACAGTCCTCATTGGCCTGTAGTTTATTGATGGATAGTTGTTGGTGTGATTATGACCAGGGATTATTCAGTATAGTCATGACCATTGATGATTACATGAATATCCTTGGCCGTGATGCAGGGATGATTCGATTTTATTTATTAAGCTGAGTCTCAGCGATAAAGTTGATGAATTTTTTTTTAAAATCATAGAAGATAGTAGATTTTATGCTCTACTTGACTCTTCTAATGGATTGCTTGTTCCACTGCAGTTAAACTTGTTGTCTATTATATTCTATTAGTTTAACATTGTTGAAGACTAATGATAATTTATTCTGCATTATCTTAGTCATAATATTTCTTACTGGGCTAGTTGAGCTCACCCTTTCTTTCACTGTTCTCTTCAGGAAATGAGAACGTAGCCGGGACTAGTCGGGGAACGGAGTGACGGTCCAGATGATAGCATTAGTAGTCCTCACTATTCTGTTAAATAGTGTGACAATAAATGTAATGAGAACTCCATTGAGTGTGGATATTGTCTAGATGACAATATTCTTATTAAAACTCTTAGATTATGTTTTGTCGTATTTTACACGATTGTTGTATAATTAAGTTGTATTTGAATTTTGTACCATGTATTTGGCGACTCAAGATGGGTGATGTATACCTATTTTGGGGGCGTCACACTTACTATTTCAAAATAATAAATAGAGGAAATTTAATTTCATTTATAATAAGTTGGGTTCTTGCAACCTCCCCTCCTTATGAAATTTCATCCTCGAAATTGACGTGCGTACCTGGTGTTTTAATCCATAAAATTTTAACTTGAGGTATAACCTTTGAGTGTAGGACATGCTCCTTCCTATCCAAGATCTTGACAGGTACCTCCTCGTACATTAAATCTTCGGCTATCTCGTCTGGTTCTAACTCAATAATGTGGTTTTGGTCATCCACATATGTACGTAACATCGATACGTGAAAAATGTTATGAACACGCGACATACTTGGCGGTAAAACGAGTCTATAAGCCACAGTTCCTACTCGATCGAGGATTTTAAATGGACTAATAAATTGAAGTTTCGATCTTTCTTCTCTTCATCGACTCTTACTTCTAGAATAATGCCTTTTTGAACCTTCTTCTTTATATTCATCAGCTCCGGTGTGTAGCTTGAGCGGTTTTAACTTTATCGATTAAAGTCGATTCTACTCGTATATCATCACGTGGGCCCCTAGAGTATTTAATTCTATCTCTATCATTTGTAAGTCATACAAAATGGGTCTTTGTGTTCGACAATATCGCACCCGTACCCGCATACGATCTTCTACTCAAAACGTCAGCTACCACGTTTGCTTTTCAAGGATGGTAAGGTCAGAACAGGTATCAAAATGAGTCTCCTCTTGAGTTCTTCGAAGCTTTTCTCATATTCCTCGCTCCATTCGAATTTTGTATCTTTTCGAGTTAGCTGAGTTAATGGAGTAGCGATTCGAGAAAATCTTTCCACGAATCTCCGATAGTAACCAACTAAGCCTAGAAAGCTACGTATTTCGATTACTGACTTAAGTTGCTCTCAACTGTGACTCATATCCCAACCTTGGATAGCACGTTACAATGGCACCTATTAGTTTACTACCGTACGAATATGACGTCCCCTATGGAAAGTTTGGCTTCAGTGCATTCCACAAAGGAAGTCACCAGATAGAGGTTAGGGTACCAACTCCTGTAGTTGGGTTTTTAACTCCTGAAGTTCAATAGGAGTCATTCGATATGAAATTTTAGAAATGGGTTTTGTACCGGGATCAAAGACGATACAAAATTCAATATCACGCTCTGGGGGTAGGCCAGGAAATTCTTCAGGAAATGCGTCAAGAAATAATAGAAATATCATTCAAATTTGACGTATTTTTGTTTAAATCCATAAAATGGGCTAAGAAAGCTTGACATCCGTTTTTCAATAAATGAATGGCTTTATGGCTTGATATGACAGTGATTGACTTTAATGGTTTGGTTGTTTGAATTCGTACAACTAGTTGGTTAGGAATATGAAAACTAACAACCTTACGAAAACAATCAATTCTAGCATGATGAGTAGTTAACCAATCAATCCCTAGAATCACATCAAATGCAAGTATTTTCAATGAAATAAGATCTACAGGTAATGTGAGGGTACCGATTTGAACCAAACAAGACTTATAAACAGTGGATGTAATGAAGGTTTCTCTCAATGGAGTTTAAACAGATAAGTCAAAGTCTAATTTCTCCGGAGTCAAATTTAAAGGTTGAGCGCAAGTACGAGAAATAAAAGAATGGGTAGAACCAGTATCAAATAAGGTATAAACTTCGCTAGAGTTTATGATAAGCTTACCCGTGATGAACTCGTTCGGGTTCCTTGCTTTCTAGGAGGTCACAACAAACGCTCTCCCTTGCACTACCGACTTTGACTTTTCTAGGACGGCCTTTGGTGCCTCCATCCTAGCTGAACTTGTCTTCGATGAACGACAAAATATAAGATATAATCCCTAAGATCACATCAAATGCAAGAATTTTCAAAGATATAAGATCAACAGGTAGGGTGAGGGTACCAATTTGAATCAAGCAAAATTTTTAAACAGTGGATGTAACGAAAGTTTCTCCTAACGGAGTTTCAACAAATAAGTCAAAGTCTAATTTCTCAGTAGTCAAGTTCAAACGTTGAGCACAAGTAGGAGAGATAAAAGAATGGGTAGAACCGATATCTAATAAGGTATAAACTTCGCAAGAGTTTATAATTAACTAACCCGTGCTAACTTTGTTCGGGTTACTTGCTTTTTGAGAAGTCACAAAAAATGCTTTTCCTAAAACCGCCGACTTTGTTTTCTCCATATCCGCCTTAGGTGCCACCGTCCTAACTGGACTTGATTTCTCTACAGGACAAAATTGAGCTATGTGACCGTCTTTTCCATAACTAAAACATACCTTGGAAGTCCGTGAACAGTTTGGACTTATATGTCCCTCCTCTCCGTATCTGTAGCATCTAACTGGTGGTCGTTCTCCTCCCCTAGAATTTGTTGCTGGTGCTGGTGTTGCTGCCGACGTCTTCCCGTCATCGTTAAATCTTCTCTTCTTGAAATTTCCACTTGAATTATTTCTTCTATTATCTTGGCCATGATTACCACCGAAGTGTTTACCATTTTTGGCATGATAATTTCCTCCACGATGGTTATTATTGTTCCGATGACCGTTGCCACCGGTACGATTATCATCAAGTTGTTGGTCGTTATTCTTCGGTTGAGCTGACTCATTATCGCACTCTAATAATTGAGCCCTATTCACAACATCTGAATATAAACAAAGTTTGTGAGAAATGAGGTATTGACGTATTTCGGGTTTCAAACCTCGCAAAACATTCGTGTCATTCTCTCCTCATTATCAACCAAATGGGATGCAAATTGGGACAACTCGGCAAACTTAGCATCGTACTGTGACACATTCATATTCTTTTTCTCCAGCTCGATGAACTCTACCTATTTCATGTGACAAATAATTTTGGGAAAGTACTTGTCGTTGAACAATTCTTGGAACTTCTCCCAAGACATTTTCAGTGCAGCAGACTGAGTATGCTTTACGGGTTCCCACCAGTAATCTGCCTCTCCTCGCAACATGAAGGTGGCGAAAGGAACCTTTTACTTCTCTGAGCATCCCAAGACATCAAATATCTTAGTGATCTACTTTATCCACGTCTCTACCGTAAGTGGTTTTGGCTTTCCCAAAAACACCGGCGGTCCCAACTCCTTGAACTGCTTAGCGGTGACCATCCGTGAGTTGCCAGTGTTTCCACCTGTATTTTGAACAGTAGTCTCCCGTTTGGTTTTGCATGAATTCTAGAAAGTTCCTAAACATACCAGTGTTCGTCATTTGGTCGGTGTTATTGTTTACAAGAGGGTTATTGCCTTTTTGATGCACCTTATACTAGGTATTGATTAGTGGTGACTCAATGGTCTCATGTGCCCCATTGCTTATCTCAACATCTTCAGATGCCATTTTACTGTCACAAAACAATGGTTAATTGACATGCCACATATTATCCCTATATTCTGACCGACCAATTAAATATCAAATAAGCTTAGGTAGGACACACTAGCGAAGGATTTATTCGTCTCTCCCCTCCTAGTTCTATTCCCCAATCTCCGCCAGAGACCATATCCCTAAGCTCTGATACCAACTGTGATGCCCCCAAAATTGGTCCAATCCACCCAACCTATTCTGAGTCGCCAAATACATGGTACATAAATAACTACAACTTGATTATTACAATTGTTGTGCAAAATACGACAACACATAAACTGTGAATTTAAATATAAATATTGTCTTCTAGACAATATCCACACTCAAATAAAGTCCTCATTATAATTATTGATACACTATTTTACAAAATAGTGAGGACTACTAAAATAACTATCTTGAACCATCACTCCACACCCCGACTAGTTCCCGCTATATTTTCGCCTCCTGTGAAGAAAAATGGAACAAAAAGAAAAAGGGTGAGCTCAACTAGCCCAGTAAAGAATATTATGACTAAGATAATGTACAACAAATTATCCTTATTCTTCAATAGGGAAAAATCTGATAGAATATAATAAAAAACAATTTTAGATCAACAACTACAGCGGAAACAACAATTCATTAGAAGAGTTAAGTAGAGAATGAAGTCTACTATCATCTATGAATTTAAAAGTCCATCATCGATATTTTATCCTTGTAACATCAATTAATATACATCTTGAATCAAATATTCATCTTTGCACTACGGGCCAAAGATATTTATCAGTTGGTCATGTTCATCTCAACACCTGTTCATCTTTGCACTACGGGCCAAAGATATTCATCAGAAAATCATTCATTTTTGCACTACAGGCCAAAGATATTCAGTTCTATCATCATTTAGGACTGATAATGATGAAAAATATTTTAAAGAAAACGAATCCAATGAGACAAAAGAACAAATATTAAGGATTCGTACTTCGGTTTATCCATGTTCAAAAACACCCCATAATATACTATGGTGGAGTAAAGTTCAAGAATAATGATCAAAACATAGATACAATCAAAGATCGTAACAAAAATATACATTTGGGATAAAGAACAAAAATTTAATTTTTCTGTGAATAGTGTCATATACGTGAATAGTGTCGTATACGTGAATAATAACCCCGACACAAAAAGGTAGAAATTTCACAAGAAAACTTATACTAATATTTTGGTATAATGATATTGAAAGAAATAATATCATTTATAAAAAAAATAACATCCCTTACCTCAAAAGAATAGTACTTCTGGCTGAAATATCAGATATAACGCTGAAGGAAACTTGCACCGTATAGCAATACTCAAAGTATCAAAATACTCATAAAAATATGCTCGATAATATAAAGAGAGAAAACTTCAATTTCTAGTGTGATTTTTAATTCTAACCTAAGCACCCTATTTATAGGAAAATGCTTAGAACACCAAAGCAGAAGATTTAATGAAATATTATTATTTATAAAAATTTCTTATGCACACTTGAAATCTGATTTCAGCATCTTACACATGCAAGTGGGGACCACCAAAATGAAAAACATATTTTAAATATTTTTTGTAATAAAATCAATTCAGACCCAATATTCCGTAACTTCAATAATTCATAATAAATAGTCCTTTTACCAGAAAAATTCGAATCTTATATCCATTTCATAGGAAATTTAATTCTCTACAACTTTGTAACTTTAAGTTTTTCCAAATTTCAAACAGAAATTGACTGAAATCCATAAACGAACGATTTTACAGGCTATAATCAAATTTCAGTCAAAAATGGGTCCACCAACATGTTTAACACGTTTTTAACATTTATTGTAACAAAAATACTCTTCCTCCTCATTTATTCATATATCACATATTTATTGTAAAAATATCACCTTTATTATATTATTATAATATAATAATATATTTAAATGATTTATTTTATCAGAAAAAAGATAAAATAATAATTTTCAACAATTGTCACTTTTCTAAAAATTCCTCCATTTATACCCACATAAATAAATATTTTCCTTATCATATAAATCAATAATTAATTATTCACAAATAATATTAGAGAATCACAATAATGACAACCAGGTCGTTCCCAGGAAAGAGGGGGCTTTCTAATAAGGATTTCCCTTTACTGGCGCTCAATTAGGTGACCAAACCTCTCCTTAAACAGAACTTCCTTAGACATTGCCAATGTAAGACCCCGAATTTTATGAAATGAAAGTATTCAATTTTCTTATAATTATTATTTTATTTCGTAAATGGTTAAATTTATAAAAGGTTAAAGTTAAGGGTGATATGTGAAAATTTTTGCAAAGTAAGCAAGTTGTTATAAAATATTCGTTTTGTCGGGGAATATTCGTTTTAACAAGAAATATTCGTACGATGGCATAATCATTGGTGGACCCCACAACGAAAGTGTTGTCGTAGTTAGAAAACGCATGCAATTATCTTTTATAAAATAACTAGTATTGTTACCGTTAAAACCGCTTGAACTACCCAAGAGTAAAAAAGTACGATGTCTGGCATAGTTGCGTAAGAGCACAGTATTGATTATTAATGCTTACGTAAAAGTCACTCATTTATACTTAATTACTTCTATAATAATTGTTGCATCATATCTCTCATATTATTGATTCAATTATTGTCACAAGATCATTTTGCATAATATTTTATATTATTAAATCAATAATTGAGACTACAAGTTATTCATATTATTATTCGCATTATTAACAATGTCTGTAAGTTACATCGAGGAGAGGTTTGGTCACCTAATTGTGCGCCAATAAGGAGAAATCCTTATCAGAAAGCTCCCTCTTTCCCGGGGACCGACTGGTTGTTAAATATTGTGAATTATAATATTAATGATGAATAAGTTCGTGTTGATTAAAGATGAAATTGATAGTTTCATTGTGTTGGAATTATTAGTGTTAATGAAAATCAACATTTATTTCGATAATAATTGATGTTTGGAGGTTATATTGACCAATCGGGTAATTAACCAGATAAATAAGCAATTAATTGCTATTAATTCACATGCTTATAACTATGTGATCACATGTGTGTACTATTGATTCACATGATTTACTATTAGAAAAGTTGGTGCAATATTGATAATACTTGCATGACTAAATTAAAAATGGAGGTATAGATGAAGGTACTATACTATAATTAGTTTTTTCACATGATTATACTAATGAGTCACATGAATGAACTATTAATTCACATGATTTACTATTAGGGGAGGTGGTGAAAGTTTGATAATACTTGCATGACTAAATTAAAAATGAAGGAAAAGAGGAAGGTATTATACTGTAATATTTCGAGCACCAAAACGTGCAATTATCGAAACTATATTTTCCTATAAATAGAAGCTCATTCCTTCATTATTTTCACCAATTCACTAAAGCTATAGAGAAATTATTATAGAGAGAAATTATAGAGAGAAAGAAGAAGAAAAGTCTGCTACCTCACTATTCTAGTATCCAGTTTTCTTCTGAGGTAAGGGGTATTATTTCTTTCGTATTCATGAAGAGAGTTATTTTCTTTCAATACTCGTAAGGGTTGTTATTACATTTTTTATTATTCTATTGGAATAACCTGTCTGTGCGGACTACCGCATGCCTGGTGAATTCTTCTGTTATTCCATTCTTTATTTAGTACAAGAAATCACACATTGTATGACGAATTTTTTGCCACGCACAAAATTTTGTCACAATTTGTTAATTAATAATTACGAAATTTATAATCGTCACTAAAACTTTTGTTTTGTGACGACCTTTAATTTTGTTACTATTAATCATTTATATTGTCACTAATTTACACATTTGATGACGATTAAAAAATTTTGTCACAAGTTATTTTGGAGGTAGAATTTACTTTTAAAATTTTGGAGGAAACCTTTTAGTGACATTTTGTAATAATTGATGATGATTTATTGTCACCAAATATTTCTTTCGATGACAACATAATAGTTTGTCATTAATTATTTGTAAAATTTAGTGACAATGTGCTTTCGTCACTAATGTTCACATTTAGTGACGCCAAATACAAATTCGTCACAATTTTATTTGGAGGTAAAATTTTGGAGGAAAATTTTTTAATGACGAAAAAATAATAATTTATGACAATTTATATTGTCATAAATACAAATTTCATATGACGAGATAATAGTGTGTCACTAATTAGATGCGTGGATAAGTGACAAAAATCGTTCGTCATAAATTCTTATATTTAGTGAAAAAGTACGTTATATCGTCACAATTTTATTTGGAGGCAAAATTTTCTAAAAATAATTGGAGGAAAATTTTTTAAAGACGAAAAAAATATTAATTTATGACAATTTGTATTGTCGCAAATACCAATTTTATATGATGAGATAATAGTGCGTCACTAATTAGCTGCGTGGATAACTAACAAAAATGGTTCATCATAAATTATTATATTTAGTGACAAAGTATGTAATATCGTCACAATTTGATTTGGAAGCAATTTTTTTAAGAACTTTTGGAAGTAAATTTTGTAAAGACAAAAAATTAATAATTTATGACCATTTTAATTGTCACAAATACCAATTTTATATGACGAGATACTAGTTTGTCACTAATTAGATGAGTGGATAAATGACAACACTGGTTCATCATAAATTCTTATATTTAGTGACAAAGTACGTAATATCGTCACAATTTTATTTGGAGGCAAAAAAATTTAAGAAATTTTGGAGGCAAATTTTGTAAAGACAAAAAATTAATAAATTATCACAATTTTTATTGTCACAAATACCCATTTTATATGACGAGATAATAGTGTGTCACTAATTAGATGAGTGGATAAGTGACAACACTAGTTCGTCATAAATTCTATTAATCCTACTACAAAAAAATGGACATTTGGCAACGATTTATTGGGCAACGACTTATAAAGTCGTTGCCAAAAATGTATATTTAGCAACAAAATTTTTCATTTGTTTCATTTTCTAAAAGGCTTTCATTTTTCGTAACGAAATTCATAGGTTGGTGCAAAATTTCGTTGCCAATTTGTTAGTGGGAAAAAAAATAATTTTCTGCCTATTTAATTTTTTTTTGTCGATGTTATTTCTCCTCATCTTGGGCAAAAAATTATTTTTTTCCTATATTTCGTATCCTAATATGGGCTACATTCTTTGTCAACAAATTTTTTTCGTTGCGTATTTTTTATAATTTTTTGCAACGACTAGTAAATTGTTGCCCAAAATTAAGATAAACCAAATAAGCATGTTTCGACCTTTTTTTTCAAAACGCATCATTTTTCATTTCAAAATTATTATTTATTTGGACGCAAACTTATATAGTGAAATATTTCACTTCCTCTATCTCAAAATAAGTGTCCAGTATTAATTTTTTGGTCAGATTTATAATTTTTAAAATTAAAATTGAGCATATATATATATAATATTTTCAAATTTTAAAAAATTAAAGTTTGTAGTAAATTAAATATAATTTATAATGATCATATTCTCTCACTTATAATTTTTTAAAAAAGTAATTAATTTCTAAAATAATTTATATGAATTTTTTCTTGTAACTCATTTTTTACGTATATAAGTTTTGACAAGGGCTGAGCAAAGAACCGAAATCGCCTCCGAAATCACATAAAAATGGGAAAAAGCACCTTTATCCCATTGTGGTCGTCGTGTTTTAAGCAATTAGTCACTGTAGTTTAAAAAAATTCAATTGGCCCACTATGTTTTTTAAAAATTGTTAATCAAGCCATTTCGTCCAATTTTACTCACGGACATTAAAAAATTGAACCAATTTTCCTACGTGGCTTTTGAAAAAAAAATAAAACAAGTTATTTCCTACGTGAAAAGTCAGTCAGCCAAATTCCTAATACTTGTAAATTGAAAAAAAAACACCTTTACCCCATTGTGTTCGTCGAGTTGTAAGTATTGAGCCACTGTACTTTAAAAAATATAATTGGTCCATTGTGATTTTAAAAAATATTTAATTGGGCCATTTCGTTAAATTTAGTGGATGTTTGTTTATTTATTTCTTACATGACATTTAAAAAAAAGAAATTCAAGTAAATGACGTGAAATCAAATAATCAGACACAAGTGGATATAGTATGCATATGCTAAAAATGAGGTAGAAAATATTTATTGTGACGCCCCCAAAATTAGGTATACATCACCCATCTTGGGTAGTCAGATACATGGTATAAAATTTAAATACAACTTACTAATATAACTGTCGTGTACAATACGACATAAACTGTGAGTTTGAATACAAATATTGTCTACTAGATATTATACAAACTCAAAAGGAGTCCTCATTACAATTATTATCACACTATTTCACGAATAGTGAGGACTACTAATGCTATCCTCTCGGACCATTACTCTATTTCCGACTCGTCTCAAATTTATGTTCTCATTTCACGAAGAGAACGGTGAAAAGAAAGGTGAGCTCAACTAGCCCAAAGAAAAAATATTATGACTAAGATAATGCGAATAAATTATCAATAGCCTTGAACATTGTTAAACCGATAAAATATAATAAACATCAAGTTTAAGCTGCAGTGAACAAGTAATCCATTAAAAGAGTCAAGTAGAAAATAAAATCTACTATCTTTTATGATTTAAAAGGTTTTCATCATCATTATAAATGGAGACTCACTTTTAATAAATAATCCACATCATCGAATCACCCCGCACTTCTACCAAGGATATTCTTTAGTATCACAACCACAATTATTCCCTTGCACTACGGCCAAGAATAGTTGTGTGTATTCATTAATGGTCATGATCATGCCAACAACTCGTCCATCAATGCACTACTACCAATCGAGGACTTTTACCACATCATTTGTAACATTACGGTCATGATTACAATCAATAATCCTCATGTAATCATACCAAGTCCATCCATGCTCTACAGTGCCACGGATGACTTTAAAAAAATATAAACATGAGGATGATGACAATGATATAAGAATTCAATAAAACAAGTTCAAGAATTAAGTTATTCAGAACTAATAACATCCAAACCGGTCAACAATCTTTGCTTTGTAGAGTAAAATTCAAGAATGATCGGAAGAATATTTCCATGAAAAGATATCTTTGGATGAAACGCAAATATCAAGGATATTCTACTAATTTCATGGAGTATAGAAGTCAAAGTTTTAACTAACCAACCGGGTATAATAAAAATGGAATAACAAAAGAAATCACCATGCATGCGATTGCTTGGCATGACAGAGTTATTCCAACAGAATAATAATAATCGGAACGAAGTCGTGAAATTCACAATCAAGCGGGATGTTCCAATGTAATAATAAAGATGGAACCCGGATCCGTGTAAAACACACGAGATAGGATATTCCAACGGAGAATGATAAAGATTTTAACTAGGTCCTGGTGTAAAACACATGAGCATGGATGTTCCAACGTAATAATAAAGATTTTAACCGAGTCCTGTAAAACACATGAATGTGATGTTCCAATGTAATAATAATAAAGACGGAACCAGTCCTGTGTAAAACCACATGACGTGATGTTCCAAAATAATAGAAGAATGGAATAAAAGAAGAAGATCACCAAGTATAGGGGATTCATATATACTGAGTTATTCCAATGTAATAAATAAGAATGGAATAACAAAAAGTTAAGTTCTCTTCATGAATACAAAAGAATAACACCCTTACGAATTACAACAAATAATATTCCCTACCTTAAGAAATGAATATTGGCAAAGTGAAGTAGCGAGAATACTTTTCTTCTTTCTCTATAGTTTCTCTCTAGTTTTTAAAGTGAATTAAAAGAAAAATAATGAAGGAATGAGCTTCTTTATTTATAGAAAATAGAATGCATGATAATTAATCCATGAATCAGGTCCGTATTGATTTACTTTAATCTGACGGTTCATATTTAAAGTAAAATCTTTTAAATAAAATATAATATATTCTATTTATATAAAAACATTTTACTACGCAAAACACTATGCAACACTATGCAAAACACTATGCAAAATACTATGCATAATAAAATATAATATATTTTATTTATAGAATAACTTTAATAAAGTATTCTCATTTTATATAAAAAATGTTTTACTTTTATTACGTTAATAATACGAATAAAATAAAACGTCATTATCGCTTTCAATAATTCATATTATTAATCGTGATAATGGAATCAATGAGTGAAACTAATGGCGTCGATAATCAATACAAGTGTCTTACTTGTGCAACCACACGTGATTCACTGTCTTTTACTACTCGAGTAGTTCAACAATGTCATCAACCAGAAAACTTAATGATTAGTTCGATAAAATATTTTTTATCGTTTTTCTGATCAAATAATAATTACATTAATAAGGTCATGCGATGATTGGTAGTTATGCGAATATTTCTCTTAATAAGATAATATATTCCCAATCAATCGAATATAATATAACTTCAAATACTCACTGCAGAAATTTATAAATATTACATATTATAACATTATATCAAATTATTAGTAATATTGAAAATAATATTTAGAAAATTAAATGCTTTATTTATAAAAATTTGAGGTCTTACATTTATAATATGTATAATATTAATAAAATTAATATTACAATGTTTATAATATGTATGTTTATTTTAAAATAAAAATAAAAATACTTTTATGTTTTAAAATACGTATAAAATTCTTTTAAAAAATACGTATAAAATTCTTTGCGTATACTACCGGCCTCAAATCCCAACCCAAACACCTTCTTTCATTCTGAAGTAATTTCGCCACATTCCGATCGGTATTATCGATTTTTTCACCTATTTGGGTATGTTTATCGTTGAATTGGGGTTTGGGTGGTTATATCCTCTTCTCTTCATTCTTAGGTGATTCTCAAAGCTTCCAGTGCATATAGGAATTACCGATTTTGTTCTCTGATTTGGGACTTTGGGTGTGTTTATCGCGAAACTGTGGTCTGTGTGATGATCTCCCTCTTCTCTATCTTCTCTTCATTCTCAGGTGATTCTCTAAAGCTCCAGTGCCTCTAAGTATTACCCATTTTGTTATCCGATTTGGGACTTTGGGTCTGTTTATCTTCCTAATAATTTTCCAAATTAGCATATTTTAGGTCTTCTTTTATCTGTCTAATTCTTTTTTGTATATGCATGTCTTTGGTTTATGTATTCTACTGTATGTCTATGCTAGTTAGTGTAATTGAGAGCAACATCTAACCATAAATTAACTGAAACCCAACCCAGTTGAAATTTTTGTTCACTAAATAAATTCTAATTTTGTGGGCAAGATAATTTATTGAAGAAATTGGATGACGTTTTGGAGAAATACAGTAGCTTTTCAGAATATGAAGTGAAGAAGATGGGAAAAGTGAGGAGATGGAGGTTTTGGATGGATTGGTGGTGGTGGCAAAGTAGTCCTCCGGATTGGACCAGCCGTGACATAATTGGCAACATCATAGTACGACGTCACATTTGGTCCAAAGGGATCGAGATAAAATGGAACTGAAGACGAAAGACGCGATGACTACTCTAAATTTCAGAGAAAAGATACTGTTTCTGAGTTTTAGAGAGAGTAGAGAGAAATGGGGAAGAAGATGATCCACAGAAGTTGAAGAAGATAGCGGCGGCGACTTACGACTATGAAAACGACCTAAGATGGGCGGATTATTGGTCCAACATACTCATCCCACCCCAAATGGAATCTACGCCCGATGTTGTGACCACTTCAAGCGCCAAATTCTACTAGCGTTACATTGTCGTTTACTTCTCCTATCTCCCCCCCCCTTTTATACTTCACAAGTGTTTGATATCCCTATCTATGATTTAAAAAATATTTCTTATCTACTATTACATTAAATTTGTTTGGAATCTGTGATGAAATTACTGTATTTTTCTGGGTTTTGTTAGAATTTATCTTTTCATTCTGATTATCTTATAATTGACTGTGCGGTTGGATATCTGATTTGGGTTTCTTTTTTGTTTCTGTCAGTGTGTTTTTTTCTTTGGTCCTGGGAATGGTTTAAGTAAAATTTGTTTTTCTTTGCAAATTTGCTTTCAATTTTAATTTTGAAGCTTGGAATACCTTTCTTTTTGGTTTTTTGGATAGTGCACTTTTAACTTCTCCTGGAATTTAGAATGATTGAATGATCCTCCTTAAAGAATTAGGTATTTTTTGGAGCATCAGATCATTATTGTCAAATTGATGTTTTTGGGGCAGTTGGTTTTATACGTTTTCAAGATTTTTTTTTCCTAGGTTTTTCCAGTCTAATATTTTGTCTCCTTACCTTGAGTCATGTAAAGCTCCACATAGCTTTATCTTTGTTGTGATATTCATGTGATCTGAGATTTCTTACCTTTTGTAATGTTTCCATTAACTTCAACATTGTTTACTATCTGAAATCGTGTTGATACTGTTCTATTAGGATATCAGGCATAAGGATTATATGCAGGCTTTATGAGTCTCTGGAACTACATATGTTTATTTTTGAGAAATCATTCTGATGGGGCTTTTATTTCTGATATGCAGGATCCTGATTTAATTGTTGTTTGGATGTCTTGATTGATTATGGTATTGAAATTCCATATACAATATTTTGTTTTTCTCTAAATTACTATCGAAGGTCTACCTTGGAAAGTTTTAAAGATGACAATTATTTGTTTTAGATGCTAATTTTTTTTTCTATTTCTGCAATTACCCACCAATTCTAAGTGCATTTGATGCTTGTTTCTCCTTAAAAGATCAGAAATTCAGCAAACTTAATAATAGACAAGGGGAGCATTCAAAATTTTGTTTGTTACCCCTTGTAATTTTGGCATGCCTGTCAATGGGCTAAATCATGACCCTGAATTGCCCGCCTTCAAGTTCCACTTTGGTTTGATCTGCATTCATGGTCTTCTTTCATTAGATCAAAATTTTAATGGCCCAAATCATAGAACATATTTGATTTGGTCCATTAGTTCGAAAAAACTTTTTAATTGTTTTTTAATATGCTATCGAACAAATCTATTTATGGCATTTAAAGTCAAAATCAGTATTGAAATTACAGTAATATATGCATGCATGTGTTTTTGCTAGTTTGATGAATTATCTTTGTCCTTGATCTTGCAGTTGCACATATTTTCTAAGATGCCACTCTCCTACTCCGCAAATGTGTTCATTTATGTAGAAATTAGGAGAACTGTTTCAGGGTTGAGTTATATTGTTTCCCTTCATAGATGCTTTTAGAGGAGTTAGTTTCTTCTTATATCCCATTTTTTAATGCACTTGTTTCAACTCTGCATTAATATTTTTTCTACATGCCATTAATATTTTTGGTGGTTTTAACAGGAAGTACTTGGAAGAGCTGTGTGTGTGGGTGGAGTCAAACACAACTAATGGAATACCTTTCTAGATCTCTGCATCTGAAGGTGTAGTATGATAGTTTGCAGAAAAAAAGGAGAGAATTAAGATTTGCATAAATGCCTATTCGTTGTTACAATTTATTGACCCTCCTTTCCGCCCCCCCTCCTCTCCCTTCCCCTCTTTCATTTTCTCTTTCTTTTCGCCCTAATTCTAAACACAGGACAAGCTAACCTTCTTGTCTTTTCATGTATTTCTTTCTGGCAGCTATTAAAGCATATGTACCATGCCCGGGTGACTGCTAGTTACCATCAAAGTGTGTTAGGTTAAGATTGGCAGGACAGTTATTCGCTTGTGCACCATTCGTCCCATTCTTGAACACTCTACTGTCTACGGTACAGAGATGGTGGTTGAGGTAAAAGCTTTGGGAGAGGAAATTCAGAGAAGCAGGGATGAATGATCTTGTAAAACAGAAGAGTATTCCAGATATTTTTTTTCCTGATCTTTTAACTGCCTTTTAGAATATAGTTGATTTTAAGATATATGAACAAGAAATAATCTTAATTTGAAATATTAATTTATCAATTCAGTCTCTGGTCTCCACTAATAATTTCTGAGTAGCACTTTTTGGTATCACACTTTTATAGGAAGGTCTGATTTTCCCCTTGTACTATATATGCTTCTTTGTATGTTATCAAAGAGAGAACTAATGTTCTTGGAAAATTTTGGCATGTAATGTAAAATATGCAATGTGGGGGAACTTGGATTTCACTAAAGAGTAGTACTTTGAAGTGTCGAGGAAAGCACAATATCTGGAGTTATGAGTAGTTTGATTTCGAAAAAAGTGATTGGAAATATTGTGTCCAGCTTGGAAGCTGAGTGGAAAGATGAAAGAATTGCAGCTGTTGGTATCTTGTTGAGATGTATGGAGGATGGCAATTGCAGGAACATCATTGCTGATAAGGCTGAATTGGCTCCAGTTTTAGAGAGCTTCTTGGGGGCAAATGATGGAGAGAGGTTTCAGATAGTTCAATTTCTTTCAAAATTAGTTAAATATAACATGTACTTCCTTCTTCTTCTTTTCTTTATTCCATTTGGGCCTATAATTTATAAATGTTCAATAACAGCTTATAGCAAAGTATATATCGAGAAGAAAATAGATATTCTTATTTCATGTCTTAGAAATTCGAGACTTCCCTCATCAAATAGCATTCTTTGAGACTATTTTGGCCCTCGAAGGGAGGTTCTCTTATTCGTAAGCCCCTAGTCAAGAATATGAAAACTAACAACCTTACGAAAAACAATCAATTTTGGCACGATGAGAAGTTAACCAATCAATCCCTAAAATCACATCAAAAGCAAGTATCTTTAAAGAGATAAGGTCAATGTGTAAGGTAATGGTGCCAACTTGAATCAAACAAGATTTATAAATGTTGGATGTGATGAAAGTTTCTCCTAATCTGAGTTTCCATGAGACAGTCAAAGTCTAATTTCTCCTGAGTCAAGTTTAAACGCTGAGCACATGCAGAGAGATAAATGAATGGGTAGCACCCAGATCAAGTAAGGTATAAACTTCGTAAGAATTTATAAATAGCTACCCGTGATCACCTCGCTTTGGGTTCTCGATTATGACCAAATACAACAAACGCCTTCCCAAATCGCTTGACTTCGACTTTTCTCGGGATACCGAGTCACCGTCTCAATGAACTAGGTTTCGCCACTGCATAATTCGAGCGATATGTCCTTCCTTTCCACAACTATAGCATACCTTGAACTGCACAGGCGCTTGGACCGATATGTCCCTCTTTTCCGTGATTTAGCATATGACCGGTGGTCGCTTCTCCTCCCTTAGAACCAGCTTGTCACGGTGACCGCCTGCCTTCACATAGTCGTTGTTAAATCTCCTCTTTAAAATCTCCTCCCGACTCGCTTCTTCGCTTTTCACGACTATGATTACCACCAAAGTGGTTACCATTTCGTCATCTGCTTTCTTTTCTCCGCAGTTATCATTATTCTGTTGATCGCTATCTCTCGTACGATCCTCGTTATGGTCTCTCAACCGACCGCATTTCATTATCTCGCCTAATAATTGAGCCCTGCTTACAACATCTCGAATAAAGAGAAAGTTTACGAGAAATGAGATACCGACGTACGCCGTTTCAAACCTCTAAGAAACATCCGCTACCATACGCCTCATTCTCCACCAAATGAGGTGCAAACTCGATAACTCGCAAACTTTGCCTCGCATCGAGACACCGCCACGTTGTTTTGCTCTAATCGATGAACTCCACTTCCTTCATACGATTTAACACTTTCAGAAAGTATTTGTCATTAAATAGTCTCAAACGCTCTCCCAAGACATGCCGAAAGTATTGGACGGGTACGCTTCACGTATCTCCCACCGTAGTCCGCCGCCACTTAACATATAAAGGTGGCGAATGGAACCTTCGTTCTTCCGCATCCCAAGACATCGAATATCTTGGTAATTTGTTCGACCCATGTTTCCGCCTATGATCGGATCCGACTTTCCTTAAATTCGTGGTCCCAACTTTTTTGAATCGTCATTGTGACAACCCGTGAATCGCTATCATTTCCTCCTCAGATTTTGAACACGAGTCTCCTCGTCTGCGATTTTGCATGAACCGCAAAAAACTTCTAA
This sequence comes from Panax quinquefolius, assembly GCA_020205615.1. Classification (NCBI taxonomy): domain Eukaryota; kingdom Viridiplantae; phylum Streptophyta; class Magnoliopsida; order Apiales; family Araliaceae; genus Panax; species Panax quinquefolius. The sequence continues at coordinate 18,422,524 of CM035152.1, forward strand.
ACATCCCCTCGCTCATCATCTCTCGCCCATGGTGTTGTTCACAGAGAGAACATCACCAAATTTCCGCAGATCGCTCTCTCGTTGGTGAGTACAAAAAGGCTCTATCGCTCTCATTTCCATTGTTAATATTCTCACGACATTCTCAACATCATTATAAAACAAGGGTTAATTAAGGAAATCAATATATCACATAATATCCCTTATATACCGACTCAACTAACAAATAAGCTTAGGTAGGACACACTAAATGGGGATTTACTCGCCTCTCCCTCCTAGTTCTATTCTCCCGATCTCCGCCAGTAGATCATATCCCTAAGCTCGATACCAACCGCGACGCCCCCAAAATAGGTATACATCACCCATTCCGAAATTGTCAATACATGGTACGTAAACAACTACAACTTTATTATTACAACAAAGAAATGCTGAGTTTAAATACAAATATTATCTTCTGTATAATATTTATACTCACATAAATCCTCATCACATTTATCGATACATTATTTTACAAAAATGGTGAGGACTACTAAACAATCCTTTCTAAAACCTTTATTCCATACCCCACTGCGTATCGCTTATATTCTCGCCTCCCGAGAGAAGAATGGAACAAAAGGAAAAGGGTGAGCTCAACTAGCTCAAGAAAGAATATTACGACTAAGATAATATACAACAAATTATCGCTAGTCTTCAACAGGAAAAATTTAATAAATACAATAGACAACAAATTTTCAATCAATATTCGCAAATGAAATAATAATTCATTGTAAGAAGCAAGAGAGAATGCAAAACTACTATCTTCTATGTATGAATTTAAAAGTTCATCGCTCATCTTTTATCCCCGTAACAACAATCAATATACATCCGAATCAAATATTCATCTTTGCACTCATAAAGCCAAAGATATTCATCACTGGTCATGTTCATTTAAACACTGCTCATCTTTGCACTACAGCCAAAGATATTAATCACTTCACCATGTTCATCTCAACACCGCTCATCTTCAGCACTACAGTGCCAAAGATATTCTTCAGAATCATTCATCTTTGCACTACAGTGCCAAAGATATTCAATAATATCATCATTTAAGACCGAGGATGATGAAAATATTTTTAAAGAACGAATCCAAAGGAAACAAAATGACAAGGATTAAGGATTAAGGATTCGTACTTTTGTTTTATCCATGTCCAACAATACCTCAAAAATAATCATAGTGGTGTAAAATTCAAGAATGATCAAAACATGGATACAATCAAAGCTAGTATCCAAAATAGATATTTTGGACGAAAAAGAAGAAATTTTATTTTCGATGAATAGTCATGATACGTGAATAAAGGTCAGATACGTGAATAGTGCCAGATACGTGAATAGTAACTCGACACCAAAAGATAGAAATTCCACAAAAAACATTTTCACGCTTACCTAATAGTAATCGTGAATAAGAATCGTGAATAAGAACTCATGAATAGAACTCGTGAATAAGAACTCATGAATAAGTAACCTCCGATATGAAAAATTCCAAATTTGATAAAAACTTCGATCAACATTTCAAAGATAATGATATCAAGAAATAATATCATTACTAAAAAAAATAATATCCCTTACCTCAAAGAATCAAGATTTCTAAGGAAAGATCTCAAGTGATGCCGAATGAAACTTATCTAACAAAGAACTCTCAAAGTATCTAAATACTCACAAAATACGCCAATAATATAGAGAGAAAAGAGAAAACTTTGTTTCGGTGTGATTTTCAATTCTAACTTAGCCTCTATTTATAGAAAATGTTAGCCATTACCAAGCAGACTTGACCAAGCACTTGATGGCTTTTACTCGCTACTATTACACTCCACCACATTTGAAATAAAATTCAGCACATTTCTTCACCAACCACAAGTGGGGCCCACTCAATTCTAGAATTTTCCACCAAAATCAATTATAAACCTAATTTTCAATCCGACACCTCTTAAAATTCACAACAAATCATTCGCATTTTTAATCTGCTCAAAATTTGTGACATATACTCAACTTATGTATGTATAACATACCCAAAATTACCACAATCCAACTCTGGGATTGATTAAAATTATAACCCCGCAAGAATATATCTCAAAATCCCCGATTTGATTTTTAATACCTCCAATCCGATAAAATACCGATAAAACACCTCAACATTAATTTCTTCATTTATAACCACATAAATAAATCCATCATTTATATCCACATAAAATAAATATTTCTTTTATCATATGAATCAATAATTAATTATTCACAAATAATATTACGTAATCACAATTATGATGACCAATTGCTTCCTGAAGAGAGGGGGGCTTTCCGATAAGATTTCTCCTTACTCACAACAAGCAATTGTTAGGTGACCAAACCTCTCCTCGACGTAACATTCTAGATATCGCTAATAATGCTATCTAATAATATTATTCAAATAATATGAATTATTGATCCGATAATGGAGATAATGCGCAATGATAATTATCAACAAAGAATAATATAAAATATCAACGCAAAGAATTATCGAATCAATAAAATAAAATATCAACAAGAATTACTCGTGAAAATTATCGAAGAATGCCTTCACGTAAGGATCAATAATTCAACAATACTGCAAAACCGTGCGCATCACTCTTATGCAACCACGCCAGACATCGTATTTTAACCACCGGGATTCCAATTTAATAAAGAATAACTACGCTCGTTATTTTTAACCAACTCAGATTATTGCTTTCTTCATCCAATCGCTTTTTCAGCTATGGGGCCCATACATGGTCATACTATCGCATTTAATATTCCCCGACAAGATTTAATATTCCACGCACCAAACTAATATTCTCGACAAAATAAATATTTTATAACCACTTTGCTTATTTTGAAATATTCATGATTTAACCCTTAACTATCCACATTAATCAAATCAACCCTTACTATTTCAAAATAATAAATAAAGGAAATTCTTTTATTTAAAAAAATTTCTGCCTTATAATCCTGCATTTTTACTACCGAGTAGTTCAACAAAGATCAACTGTAAAACTTCCGCCGTTATTTCAATAAAATATTTTTGCTGCTTTCAATCCGGCTAATAATTTCATTTGCGGTCCACCAACGATTGAAATTGGTGTATTTAATATTCCCTCGCTAAACCGAATATTCCCCACCAATCGAATATAATATAACCACTGTGATACTTTCGAAAAATTTATAAATATTACCTACAACTATAACATTATATCAAATTATTCCATAATATTCAAAAATAATATTTATAGAAAATTCATCTTTATTTATAAAAGCTTTGAGGTAACTTTACATTTATAATATGTATAATATTAATAAAAATTAATATTACAATGTTTATAATATGTATGTTTTATTTTTAAAATAAAAATAAAAATACTTTTATGTTTTAAAATACGTATAAAATTCTTTTAAAATACGTATAAAATTCTTTGCGTATACTACCAGCCTCAAATCCCAACCCAAACACCTTCTTTCATTCTGAAGTAATTTCGCCACATTCCGATCGGTATTATCGATTTTTTTCACCTATTTGGGTATGTTTATCGTTGAATTGGGGTTTGGGTGGTTATATCCCTCTTCTCTTCATTCTTAGGTGATTCTCAAAAGCTTCAGTGCATATAGGAATTACCGATTTTGTTCTCTGATTTGGGACTTTGGGTGTGTTTATCGCGAAACTGTGGTCTGTGTGCTGATCTCCCTCTTCTCTATCTTCTCTTCATTCTCAGGTGATTCTCTAAAGCTCCAGTGCCTCTAAGTATTACCCATTTTGTTATCCGATTTGGGACTTTGGGTCTGTTTATCTTCCTAATAATTTTCCAAATTAGCATATTTTAGGTCTTCTTTTATCTGTCTAATTCTTTTTTGTATATGCATGTCTTTGGTTTATGTATTCTACTGTATGTCTATGCTAGTTAGTGTAATTGAGAGCAACATCTAACCATAAATTAACTGAAACCCAACCCAGTTGAAATTTTTGTTCACTAAATAAATTCTAATTTTGTGGGCAAGATAATTTATTGAAGAAATTGGATGACGTTTTGGAGAAATACAGTAGCTTTTCAGAATATGAAGTGAAGAAGATGGGAAAAGTGAGGAGATGGAGGTTTTGGATGGATTGGTGGTGGTGGCAAAGTAGTCCTCCGGATTGGACCAGCCGTGACATAATTGGCAACATCATAGTACGACGTCACATTTGGTCCAAAGGGGATCGAGATAAAATGGAACTGAAGACTAGAAGACGCGATGACTACTCTAGAATTTCAGAGAAAAAGATACTGTTTCTGAGTTTTTAGAGAGAGAGTAGAGAGAAATGGGGGAAGAAGATGATCCACAGAAGTTGAAGAAGATAGCGGCGGCGACTTACGACTATGAAAACGACCTAAGATGGGCGGATTATTGGTCCAACATACTCATCCCACCCCAAATGGAATCTCGCCCCGATGTTGTGACCACTTCAAGCGCAAATTCTACTAGCGTTACATTGTACGTTTACTTCTCCTATCTCCTTCCCCCCCCCCCCCCCCCCCTTTTTATACTTCACAAGTGTTTGATATCCCTATCTATGATTTAAAAAAATATTTCTTATCTACTATTACATTAAATTTGTTTGGAATCTGTGATGAAATTACTGTATTTTTTCTGGGTTTTGTTAGAATTTATCTTTTCATTCTGATTATCTTATAATTGACTGTGCGGTTGGATATCTGATTTGGGTTTCTTTTGTTTCTGTCAGTGTGTTTTTTTTCTTTGGTCCTGGGGAATGGTTTAAGTAAAATTTGTTTTTTCTTTGCAAATTTGCTTTCAATTTTAATTTTGAAGCTTGGAATACCTTTCTTTTGGTTTTTGGATAGTGCACTTTTAATTTCTCCTGGAATTTAGAATGATTCGAATGATCCTCCTTAAAGAATTAGGTATTTTTTTGGAGCATCAGATCATTATTGTCAAATTGATGTTTTGGGGCAGTTGGTTTTATACACGTTTTCAAGATTTTCTTTTTTCTAGGTTTTTCTAGTCTAATATTTTGTCTCCTTACCTTGAGTCATGTAAAGCTCCACATAGCTTTATCTTTGTTGTGATATTCATGTGATCTGAGATTTGTTACCTTTTGTAATGTTTCCATTAACTTCAACATTGTTTACTATCTGAAATCGTGTTGATACTGTTCTATTGGGATATCAGGCATAAGGATTATATGCAGGCTTTATGATTCTCTGGAACTACATATGTTTATTTTTGAGAAATCATTCTGATGGGGCTTTTATTTCTGATATGCAGGATCCTGATTTAATTGTTGTTTGGATGTCTTGATTGATTATGGTATTGAAATTCCATATACAATATTTTGTTTTTCTCTAAATTACTATCGAAAGGTCTACCTTGGAAAGTTTTAAAGATGACAATTATTTGTTTTAGATGCTAATATTTTTTTTCTATTTCTGCAATTACCCACCAATTCTAAGTGCATTTGATGCTTGTTTCTCTTTAAAAGATCAGAAATTCAAGCAAACTTAATAATAGACAAGGGGAGCATTCAAAATTTTGTTTGTTACCCCTTGTAATTTTGGGCATGCCTGTCAATGGGCTAAATCATGACCCTGAATTGCCCGCTTCAAGTTCCACTTTGGTTTGATCTGCATTCATGGTCTTCTTTCATTAGATCAAAATTTTTAATGGCCCAAATCATAGAACATATTTGATTTGGTCCATTAGTTCGAAAAACTTTTTTTAATTGTTTTTTTAATATGCTCGAACAAATCTATTTATGGCATTTAAAGTCGAAATCAGTATTGAAATTACAGTAATATATGCATGCATGTGTTTTTGCTAGTTTGATGAATTATCTTTGTCCTTGATCTTGCAGTTGCACATATTTTCTAAGATGCCACTCTCCTACTCCGCAAATGTGTTCATTTATGTAGAAATTAGGAGAACTGTTTCAGGGTTGAGTTATATTGTTTCCCTTCCGCAGATGCTTTTAGAGGAGTTAGTTTCTTCTTATATCCCATTTTTTAATGCACTTGTTTCAACTCTGCATTAATATTTTTTCTACATGCCATTAATATTTTTGGTGGTTTTAACAGGAAGTACTTGGAAGAGCTGTGTGTGTGGGTGGAGTCAAACACAACTAATGGAATACCTTTCTAGATATAAATCTGTAATGGAATACCTTTCTAGATCTCTGCATCTGAAGGTGTAGTATGATAGTTTGCAGAAAAAAAGGAGAGAATTAAGATTTGCATAAATGCCTATTCGTTGTTACAATTTATTGACCCTCCTTTCCTCCCCCTCCTCTCCCTTCCCCTCTTTCATTTTCTCTTTCTTTTCGCCCTAATTCTAAACACAGGACAAGCTAACCTTCTTGTCTTTTCATGTATTTCTTTCTGGCAGCTATTAAAGCATATGTACCATGCCCCGGTGACTGCTAGTTACCATCAAAGTGTGTGGGTTAAGATTGGCAGGACAGTTATTCCGCTTGTGCACCATTACGTCCCATTCTTGAACACTCTACTGTCTGCGGTACAGAGATGGTGGTTGAGGTAAAAGCTTTGGGAGAGGAAATTCAGAGAAGCAGGGATGAATGATCTTGTAAAACAGAAGAGTATTCCAGATATTTTTTTTCCTGATCTTTTAACTGCCTTTTAGAATATAGTTGATTTTAAGATATATGAACAAGAAATAATCTTAATTTGAAATATTAATTTATCAATTCAGTCTCTGGTCTCCACTAATAATTTCTGAGTAGCACTTTTTGGTATCACACTTTTATAGGAAGGTCTGATTTTCCCTTGTACTATATATGCTTCTTTGTATGTTATCAAAGAGAGAACTAATGTTCTTGGAAAATTTTGGCATGTAATGTAAAATATGCAATGTGGGGGAACTTGGATTTCACTAAAGAGTAGTACTTTGAAGTGTCGAGGAAAGCACAATATCTGGAGTTATGAGTAGTTTGATTTCGAAAAAAGTGATTGGAAATATTGTGTCCAGCTTGGAAGCTGAGTGGAAAGATGAAAGGATTGCAGCTGTTGGTATCTTGTTGAGATGTATGCAGGAGGATGGCAATTGCAGGAACATCATTGCTGATAAGGCTGAATTGGCTCCAGTTTTAGAGAGCTTCTTGGGGGCAAATGATGGAGAGAGGTTTCAGATAGTTCAATTTCTTTCAAAATTAGTTAAATATAACATGTACTTCCTTCTTCTTCTTTTTCTTTATTCCATTTAGGCCTATAATTTATAAATGTTCAATAACAGCTTATAGCAAGTATATATCGAGAAGAGGAAATAGATATTCTTATTTCATGTCTTAGAAATTCAGACTTCCCTGCTGCTCAAATAGCAGCTGCTGAGACTATTTTGGCCCTCCAGGGGAGGTTCTCTTATTCAGGGAAGCCCCTAGTCCGAGCTTTTCTTCTCAAATCCGTAGGACTTGACAAAAGTTATAAATCTCTGATACGAAAGGAGCAGCTTAACAGAACATCTGAGGAGAATGAAGAAACTATGGTTAGCTCCAATGATTTCCTCATTTGGCATTTGTTCGGTATTATACTCTTTAAAAGTTCACTTTTAATATCGCTTGCATCCCAATCTACAGGAAGAGGAGAAGGCCGCTGAGGAATGGGAGAGAAAAATGGCTTTTGTTCTGGTTAGCCACGAGTTCGGCCTAATGTTTGAGGCTTTAGCAGAAGGTTTAAAGAGTAAATATGCAGAGTTATGACGAATAATATTTGGTCAATAACGATTTATAATTATTTATTGACAAATAATATTTGGTCAATGAAAATTAAAATTTAATGACGAATAATATTAACTCTTTAGAATTAATAGTATTGTCATTATATATATTCATTTAGTTATGACAATTGATCTTGTCACTAATATTAATTATTTGGTGACAAGTTATGTCGTCACTATTATATACTCCCCCTGTCCCATGATAAAAGTCCTTATTACTATTTTGGGTAGTCTCATGTTAAATGTCCATTTTCCTTTAATAACCAAACTTTTACACATATTTTCCTATTATACCCATAGCATTAAATATCTCATACTTTTCTTATTTTAATTCTCTCTCCATATTTAATGACATTATTATAGGTAATTTTGTCATTTTATTCATCTTCTTAATATGCGTGAAAAGTCCACCAAAACTTTTATCCCCTAGACGGAGGAGTATCTCAGAATTGATCCAAAATAGGTCCATTCCATCCAACCCATTCTCGAATTCGCCAAATATATATACGGAAAAAACAACTACAACTTTATTATAACAATTGTCGTGCAAAATACAACAACACATATCTTGTGAGTTTGGATACAAATATATACCAATCAGAAGACGTCACACGATGACACCTTACATAAAGGTATAGTCAAAATTGTTTTAAATTAGAATCTTTGGGAAGTGCTCAAGAAAACCTTCGTATACGGGAGGCCATGCTTTTAGGTTATGGCGGATATCATATGGCCACGTAATTATCCTTGGTTGACCTAATAAACCCCAAAAGAAAACGCAGAAGATTACTATCATATTCTTCCCAATGGTGAGTCTTCTCTTGACATATCATTATCTCCACTGCCTCTAATTGGTTATTATACTCCAAACAAACACCAAGATTATATAGGTAGTGCTTGTAAATATACTCAAAGAAGTGGATGAAAGACAACCATGTCTTATGATGACACGAGGTTGTATGTCATTAGACATCTTGTATGATAATGGGAAAACACCCTTCCAAGTTAAATTCACCTCACCCTCAACATCTATAGACCACTTATTCTATTCCCTCGCTATCCCCCGCCGACCCAAATACACTTTTATTACACGAAAGGAATTGTGAAACAAAAGGGTGAGCACAACTAGCTTTCAAGAAAAGAATATTATGACTAAAGATAAATAAATTATCAATAGTCTTCATCAAGAATGAATCGTAGATTTAGAACATATGGTAGATGATAAAACTTTTCAACCATAGTTAGCGTGAATGAAGCAATCCATTAGAAGAGTCAAATAGACCATAAAATCTATTATCTTCTCCATGTTAAAAGTCCACCAACAATGTTTTATCCCTGTAACATCAATCAACAATTCTTGTCCACAATCACATGTATAACTCATAATCATAATTGTAGTTCTAAATTCCTCTTCTTATCTGTGACGAAGATAATTTCATCACTTGTCTTTACCCTCAAACATCAAAGATCATGGTTATACCAAATCACGCCCTCGCTCATAATCATACTAATAAATTCATCTTTGCACCACTACTAAAGATATTCATCAACAGCTCATCTTTGCACTACATGCCAAAGATATTCAACAACAGTCATCTTTGCATTATGAGCCAAAGATATTCATCAATAATTCATCTTTTGCACTACAAAGCAAAGATATTCAACAACAAAATATCTTTGCATTACGAGCAAAAAGATATTCATCAATAATTCATCTTTGCACTACAAAGCTAAGATATTCATCAACAAGTCATCTTTGCACTACGAGCCAAAGATATTCATATATCAAAGAAATACATAATCATTTCGTAAGTTATATAACAATAATTATAACCATGTTGATCAATTCACCTTTGCACTTAAGCTAAAAATATTCAATTGTAAATTCAATGGTCATGATCATACCAAATACCAACAATTCAACTTTTGCACTCTCGGCCAAAGAGAACCTATAGTCACGATCATACCAATAATCTACTCATCTTTACACTTAAGTCAAAGAGAAATATCATCATTAGGGTTATAAGAATGTTATATAAAAATAATATAATCAAAACATGATTTTAATTTCAAGAGTAAGATTCATAAATCAACGATAATTTGGTCGAGAAGAAACCAATTTGTCGTGAATAGTACCAAAGATTTATCACATAGTCATAAGATCGTATACGCCATAGTAACCCTCGACACGAAAAAAGATAAAGTTTCATAATAAAATCCATATCAATATTTATAACACCTTAATCCAAATGTTATAAATCACTTAGAAATCTCATAATCTAATATTATTAATATTATAATAATATTTTAATCATTTCTTAAACTTATAAATAATTTAATCCAATTATTTACACTTTAATAATTAATGCATTTAATCATCTAAAATGCCAAACTCATAAGATTTCATCATCATTAACCAAAACCCTCATAAAATATGCATATACCTCATATATGATTCTCAAGCCAATAAATCATATTTTATAATTTTCTTACTTCACATAACATATTTAATTCATTTACTCATAACTAAAACATTTTCATGAAAAATAACAAATCAGTTCCAAAATATTTCTTTTTTTGGGATTTAGCAGAATATAGTTCCATATTGAATATATATTTTTCTCGAATTTTTAAAATTCATTTACTATTTTCACATGGCCAACACCAATTTAATATTTAAACATTTATCATAAATTATACTTTTATCCAACAATTCTGAAATTTACACGGTATACTGATATTATATAGATGTACTCTCAATAAAAATTTCATCAATTTTGGAGTTAATCATAAGGAGTTATAAGCGCTTACTTTTAAAATAGTCTTTTCTCATAAAATCCATAACTCCTAATCTATATATCCAAAAATCGCCATTTTTGGACACAATCTACAAAACTCATCAAAATATCATTTCAAATTTTTCCAGAATTTTGAAGGTCCGGAAAATACAAAACTAAAAAACATAATCACCCTTAAAAATCCCTTTACTATCCCTTACCTCAAAAAGAGTAAGTACTTGACCGAATAACGTTTGAACGAACTTGCACCGCATAGCAATACTCAAAGTATACTCAAAATACTCACAAGAATACGCCGATAATATAGAGAGAGAAAACTTGAGCTTCTACGTGTGATTTTCAATTCTAACCCAAGCACCCTATTTATAGGAAAATACTTAGAACACCAAAGGTAAAATTTAATAAAATATTAATATATATTATTTTTATTCCAAAGCACACTTATTTTGCTTCAAAACCTCAGCCACCAAACAGCCCACCTCACAAGACTTGCACAAAAAAACATTTTTGTTATTTAAATTATTTTAAACTTCCAAAAATCAATTATTTCGAGCTTCGAACATCAATAATTCATAATAAATAGCCCTTTTATCAAAAATTCGAATCTCGTGAGTTTTATAGGAAATTCAATTATCTACAACTTTTCGTAAGAAAGTTTTTCCAAATTCCAAATGTAAATTGACCGAAATCCACAAACGAACGATTTTACGCCTATAATCAAATTTCACCAAGAAATGGGTCCAAATGACATGTTTAACATGTTTTAAACATTTATTGTAACAAAATATTCTTCCTCATCATATACTCATATATTCCACATTCAATCGTAAAAATATCACCATTATTATATTATTAAAATAATATATTTAAATGAATTATTTTATCGTAAAAGATAAAATATTAATTTTCAACAATTATCACTTTAAAATTTTTCTCCATCTATATCCACATAAAATAAATATTTTTCTCATCATAAAATCAATAATTAATTATTCACAAATAATATTACATAATCACAATATTAACAACCAGCAGCTTCTCAGAAAGAGGGGCTTTCCAATAAGAATTTCTCCTTACTTGCAAGCAATTGATTAGGTGACCAAACCTCTCCTTAGATGTAACTTTCTAGGCATTGCCAATAATGTTATCTAATAATATTATTCGAGATAATATGAATTATTGTCTCGATAATGGAAAATACTATGTCGTGATAATTTTTGAAACAACAATAATATAAAATATCAACGTAGCAATTATTGAATCAATAAAATAAAATATTGAATAAAGAATTATCATAACAATTATTGAATAATGCCTTCTTACGAAAAAAATTTATCACGCTTCATGAATAGTACTCGTGAATAGTAACTCATGAATAAGTAACTCGTGAATAGTAACTCATGAATATGAATAACTCTCATGAATAGTAATTAAAAAAAATTGAATACTTTTATTTCATAAAATTCGGGGTCTTACAGTATCATTTAGTGATGACTTTTAATTTTGTAACTATTAATAGCTCTTTATGTGACGAGTTATATCATCACCATAAGTATTCAATTAGCGACATAGAAAAATTTATCATAGAAATTAACTCCTTGGTGACAAATTATATCGTCACTATTATATATTCATTTAGTCACAACAACTAATTTTGTCACTATTATTAACTCTTTCTGTGACAAGATGTATCGTCACCATAAGTATTCAATTAGTGACATTAAAAAATGTGCCCCAAAAAATAACTCTTTGGTGACAAATTATTTTGTAATATTATTTAAAATATGAAATGACAACGAAATAATTGTCATGTTAAATATAGTATTAGGTGACGAATTGTTTTGTCGTCATTTATTTTTTTATTTTTGGCGACGATAAACACAATAACATGACGAAAGAATCATCATAAATATGATAATATTGTCGTCATTAAAATTAGATGATTTAAATAGAGTAACATATTTTTGTCACTAAAACAATATCATTTAATGACGAAAAAAGATTTTTGTCATTTAATGCACTAAGTTTTGATGACGAAACATAATATAGAGTGACGAAAGTTTCATTCAAATAGTGATGTTATTATCATCACTAAAAGTAATTAATTATAGTGACAATGATGTAGATCGTCACCATAAGTTAAAACATTTAGTGACGACATCAAATATTGTCAAATATACCTAATACCACGCTCATACGGTGACGGTCTCTGTGATGATTAACAATCGTCAGCAAATGTTTTAGTGACGAAAAATGAATTTTATGTAACAAATTTTAGCGTCATTTTTTGTGTGATTTCTTGTAGTGATTATTCTGTTGGAATAACCTGTCTGTGCGGACTACCGCATGCCTGGTGAATTCTTCTGTTGTTCCATTCTTTATTATTCTGTTAGAATAAATTGTCTGTGCGGTCTATCGCATGCCTGGTGAATTCTTATGTTGTTCCATTCTTTATTATTCTGTTGGAATAACCTGTCTGTGCGGTCTATCGCATGCCTGGTGAATTCTTCTGTTATTCCATTCTATATTATTCTGTTGGAATAACTTGTCTACGCGGACTACCGCATATATGGTAAATTCTTCTGTTTTTCCATTCTTTATTATTCTCGTTGAATAACTATCTCACGCGACTACCGCATGCATGGTGAATGACCCTTCATATTCATTTTTATTAAATTGTGAAAATGATCCGCATCACGTGGATTACAAAGATAATGGTGAAAATCCATTTGCAGCTTTCAGATATCAAATTATACTCGTATGAGATATCATTTCTTTTGTACTCGTCATGAAATATTATTTTATTTGGTATTTTTTTTACGAGTTACTATTTATGGGTTACTATTCACCCGATTACTATTCACTTTAGCATTATTCACTCCTAGTATTCGGGACACTTTTTGTGCGTAGTACTATTCACGAGTTACTATTCACGAAGTTACTATTCAAATTGATTACTATTTACTCTAGTATCATTCACTCTAGGTATTCGGAACACTTTTCGTGTTTGGGGTACTTCATTCACAGTGGTACTATTCTCAAGTACTATTCATGGGGTACTATTCACCCAAAAATATATTCTTTTCTCATTCAAATTATTTTTGGTACATGAATATTATTCTTGAATTTTACTCTCACAAAGCAAAGATCATGTTGACAATTTGATATTTTAAACTCGGATAAATTTAAAGTCTTTAATATTTATCCTTGATTTCGCTTTGATTATTGCTTATATCATTGTCATCATCCTCATGCTTATATTGTGATGAAAGTCATCTTTGCTTACGTGCATAGATGGACTTGGTATGATTATGACCGTGGATTATTCTAAGATAATCATGACCGTAATGTAACGAATGATGTGGTAAAAGTCCTCATTGGCCTGTAGTTCATTGATGGACAGTTGTTGGTATAATTATGACCAGAGATTATTAGGTATAATCATGACCATTAATGATTACATGAATATCCTTGGCCGTGGTGCAGGGATGATTCGATTTTATTTATTAAGCTTAGTCTCAGCGATAAAGTTGATGAAAAACTTTTTAAATCATAGAAGATAGTAGATTTTATGCTCTACTTGACTCTTCTAATGGATTGCTTATTCCGCTGTAGTTGTTGATCTAAAACTTGTTGTCTATTATATTCTATCAGTTGTTATATTGTTGAAGGCTAAGGATAATTTATTCTGCATTATCTTAGTCATAATATTTTTTACTGGGTTAGTTAAGCTCACCCTTTCTTTCACTATTCTCTTCAGAAAATGAGAATATAGTCATGATTTAGCCTGGGAACCGATTGACGGTCCATATGGTTGTTTTAGTAGTCCTCACTATTCTATAAAATAGTGTGACAATAAATGTAATGAGGACTCCATTGAGTGTGGATATTGTCTAGATGCTAATATTCTTATTAAAACTCTCAGTTTATGTTTTGTCGTATTTTACACAACGGTTGTATAATTAAGTTGTATTTGAATTTTGTACCATGTATCTAGTGACCCAAGATGGGTGATGTATACTTATTTTGGGGGCGTCACAGTTGGTATCAAAGCTTAGGGATATGATCCCTGGCTGAGATGTGAGACAAGAACTAGTAGGGGAGAGACGGGGAATTCCTTCGCTTGTATGAACTACCTAAGTTTATTTGGTATTTAATTGGTCGGTTAGATTATTGGGATAATATGTGATATGTTAATTAACCCTTGTTTTGTGACAGTATTTGAAAATGGCATCTAAAAATGTTGAGATAAGCAATGAAGCACATGAGACCGTTGAGTCACCAACGATCAATACCCAGGATAATGTGCAACAGAAAGACAATAATCCTCAGGTAAATAACAACATCAATCAAATGATGAACGATGGAATGTTCAGAGGCTTTATGCAATTCATGCAACATCAGGTAAGAGAGACTCCTATCCAAAATATAGGTGGAAATAATGGCAACCCACGGTCGGTCACCGCTAAGCAGTTCAAGGAGCTGGGACCACCGAAATTTTTGGGAAAGCAATAACCACTTAAGGCAAAGACGTGGTTAAAGCAGATCACCAAGATATTTGATGTCTTGGGATGCTCCGAGGAGAAAAAGGTTCTCTTTGCCACCTTTATGTTGCGTGAAGAGGCAGATTACTGGTGGAAATCTGTAAAACGTACCCAGCCTGACGCACTTAAGATGTCTTGGGAGAAGTTCCAAGAGTTGTTTAACGACAAGTAATTTCCCGAAAGTATCCGTCACATAAAGGAGGTGGAGTTTATCAAGTTGGAGCAAAACAATATGACCGTGTCGCAATACGAGGATAAATTTGCAAAGTTATCCCGGTTTGCATCCCATTTGGTCGATAATGAGGAGCGAATGACACGAATATTTCTAAGAGGTTTGAAACATGATATACGTCAATACCTCATTTCCCACAAACTTTGTTTATATTCAGATGTTGTGAATAGGGCTCAGTTATTGGAGCACGATGATGAGTCAGCACAACCAAAAGGTAACGAGCAACAACACGATAATAATCATACCGGTGGCAACGACCATCAGAATAATGATAACCATCGTGGAGGAAATTATCATGCCAGAAATGGTAAACACTTCGGTGGTAATCATGGCCAAGATAATAGAAATGGAAATTTCAAGAAGAAAAGGTTCGACAACGATGGAAAGACAGCAGCACCAACACCCATTTTCAAGGAAGGAGAACGACCACCAATTGTATGCTTCAAATGCGGAGGGGAAGGACATATCAGTCCAAACTGCGTGATGCAGTCCAAAGCATGTTATAATTGTGGAAAAGAAGGTCACCTAGCCCGATTTTGTCGTGCACCAAAGTAAAGTCCAGCTGAGACGGTGGTACCAAAGGCGGATACAGACAAAACAAAGTTTGTGGTTTCAGGAAGAGCATTTTTCGTGACTTATCAAAAAGCGAGTAACCCGAATGAAGTTAGCACGGGATTATTCGGTATATTCATGACCGTAATGTAACGAATGATGTGGTAAAAGTCCTCATTGGCCTGTAGTTCATTGATGGACAGTTGTTGGTATGATTATGACCAGGAATTATTAGGTATAATCATGACCATTAATGATTACATGAATATCCTTGGCCGTGGTGCAGGGATGATTCGATTTTATTTATTAAGCTGAGTCTCAGCGATAAAGTTGATAAAAAACTTTTTAAATCATAGAAGATAGTTGATTTTATGCTCTACTTGACTCTTCTAATGGATTGTTTATTCCGCTGCAGTTGTTAATCTAAAACTTATTGTCTATTATATTCTATCAGTTGTTATACTGTTGAAGGCTAAGGATAATTTATTCTGCATTATCTTAGTCATAATATTTCTTACTAGGCTAGTTGAGCTCACCCTTTCTTTCACTATTCTCTTCAGGAAATGATAATATAGCCGACGCAGTCTGGGAACTGGATTGATTCATTCCGGATGGTTGTTTTAGTAATCCTCACTATTTTATAAAATAAAGGTGACAATAAATGTAATGAGGACTCCATTGAGTGTGGATATTGTCTAGATGACAATATTCTTATTAAAACTCTCGGTTTATGTTTTGTCATATTTTACACACTACTATCAGTATAATTAAGTTGTATTTGAATTTTGTACCATGTATCCCATGACCCAAGATGGGTGATGTATACCTATTTTGGGGGCGCCACGTGACCAATAATTCTATCTAATAATATTATTCAAATAATATGAATTATTGATCCGATAATGAGAAATATTATACAAAGTGACAATTATTGAAATAACAATAATATAAAATATCAACGTAGCAATTATCGAATCAATAAAATAAAATATTAAACAGTAATTACTGTAACAATTATTGAGTAGTGCCTTCTTACGTAAGAATCAATAATTGGTGCTGTGATGCCCCCAAAATAGATCCACACGACCCATTCTGAGTCGCCAGATATCACTTTATAAAAATTAAATACAAACTTCATTTATACAACTGTTAAACTGTCATACAGAGTTCGACAACAGATAAGCTGTGAGTTTCAATACAAAATCTATGTAACTCTCATAGTGCCTCGACCACAACACCTTACAAAGGTACTTTACATAAAAGTACAGTCAATAACTGTTTTAGAGATTAAAATATTTAGAAAATACTCAAGGAAACCATCGTACATTGGAGGTCATGCGTCTAGGTTATGATAGATAGTCCCCAAAGAAAAACAAGAAGATTGTTATCATCTTCTTTCCAATGGTGAGTCTTTTCTTGACACATAACTATCTTCGTTGTCTCCAAGTGAGAATTATATTTCAAATAAACTCCAAGATCATATAGGTAGTGCTCGTAGATATACTCAGCAAGTGGATGTGCACAACCCTATCTTATGATAACACGAGGTTGTATGTCATTAGGCATCTTGTATAATAGTGGCAAAATACCCTTCCAAAGTTGGGTTCACCTCACCTTATTCGGTTCACCAAAATTAAATATCAAATAACGTATACAATACGACACACTTATCTAAAATTCTCAAAAAAATCATTTTCATACTATTTAGGGAGAACCTCAACAGCTATAGACCACCGTTTTATTCCCCAGTTATCCCCGCTCGACCCAGCTACATTCTTATTACCTGAAAGGAATTGTGAAGCAAAAAGGGTGAGCACAACTAGCTCAGTAAAGAATATCATGACTAAAGATAATTTACATCATCAATAGCCTTCATCAGTAATAAATCAGAGATTTAGAACATATGGTAGATGATAAAACTTTTCAAACATAGCTGCAGCGGAACGAACAATCCATTAGAAAAGTCAAGTAGAGCATGATATCTACTATCTTCTATGATTTAAAATGTTTTCATCAATTTTTATCGCTGAGACTAAGCTAAATAAATAAACCACATCATCCCGGCACCACGGCCAAGGATATTCATGTAATCATCAATGGTCTTGATTATACCGAATAATCCCTGGTCATAATCATACCAACAACTGTCCACCAATGAACTATAGGCCAATGAGGACTTTTATCACATCATTCGTTACATTACGGTCATGATTATACCGAATAATCCCTAGTCATAATCATACCAAGTCCATCTCTGCACGTAAGCCAAAGATGACTTTCATCACAATATAAGCATGAGGATGATGACAATAATATAAGCATTAATCAAACAAAAACAAGGATAAATGTTAAAGACTTAAATAACTCATAATCTAATATTGTTAATATTATAACAATATTTTAATCACTTCTTAAACTTATAAACAATTTAATTTAATTGTTTACTCTTTACCAAATAATGCATTTAATCATTCAAAAATGTCATACTCATAAGATTTCATCACCAATGATCAAACCACTCATCAAAAATCTGCATATACCTTATATATGATTTTCAAGCCCTAAAATCCTATTTACCAATTCTTCAACTTCACATTACATATTTAACTCATATGTTTGTAACTAAACCATTTTCATGAAAAATTACCAAATCAACTTATTATTTTTCTATCCTTTGTGCAAACATATATACATATATTTCATACACAACAAGTATTTTTTTATAATTTTTCAACTCCCTTAAGTATTTTTCAAAAATTAATTTCTAATTAATTCCTTAAGAAATTAGCTACCTAAAGTTTAACTTCAGAAATTTCCAAATCTTGGCAGGATCTTACATATGTTAACGTGAGCTTCCAGTTTAAATTTCATGGTCATCGGAGTTATAGAACTCCGGTTATAGCATTTTTTGTCAAAAAAACGTAAATATTGAAATAGTCATAACTTGCTCATTTTAAGTCGGAATGAGCTCATTTTTGGACAGGAGGTACTTTATACCCTATATTTCCATGTCCTAAAAGGCCGAAATTTTTCTCATAAATTAAGTGGCAGAAAATGCCCTTTTAAATTTTTGGGCAGTAGCTTTTTGGTACTTTGCAGTTTTTGACTCATTTGCTAAAATCAGTCCATACGAAAATATACAACACCTTTTCCAGTGATTCCACTTGGATAAGTTAGAAAACTCATAGATCTAAATCTAGAACTTTACCATACTCAAAAATTCGAAATATAATAGGAGATATGGTCAATTGAATTTCATATTCCATTTTCACCAAAATCTGATTTTCAAACTTTTGTGATTTCTAAGAAACTTTCATGTTTTCACATAATAACCAACATAACTCATCATAATACTTACTAATACTACATATACCCATGATTTTCATCATTCCATTGCTTTTATTATGACTTTTATCATAATCAACAGTCCAATGCTTATATTATGACTTTCATCATAATTCACGTAAACAGATCATTTCCACAATTTAATAAGGAATGAATATAAAGGTGTTAGATTTGTAATATTCATGTGCGCAATCAAATTGCAAAAACAAGCGGAAGCGAGATAAAATCAGAGTTTAAAAAATTTACAAACCATATACCCGGATCACCCTTTATGCACAATTATTAATTAAACGAAAAGATATGAAGAACAAACATACCCTTGAAGATCCGAGCTTCCTCAGGTACAAGTTTACCTCCAATCCTTTTCGCATTCAACTTGAATCCACCGGGTTTGGTTCCTTCCTTTGATCAACGTTAGCCACCCAAGCGTTTGGCCTCTAGAGGTGATCCACCAAGAAAAAATAAAGAATTCAAGAAGATGGTGTATTTGGCTCAAACCCTAGTTTTCTATCTCTATAGAAAAGGGTACTCTCCAACAAATTGGAATTATGTCGTTGTTGTAAAAGTCAACAACTCCCCATCACCCATAATAAGACTCCCCTTATTTTTAGATGTGGGCAACCCACCTTAACAATTAAGGAATTGGGATTTATTTATTTAATTAAATTTTTTTAATTAATTAAGCTCCCTAATCTTATTAGGGATAATTAATTAAACTCCTTTAACTAATTTTCCTTCCTAATCCAATTAGGAATAAATGAGAGTACTTATATTAAATTAATTCCTAAACTCTTTTAGAAATTAAAATAATAATAATTGTAATAATATTAATAAGACTCCTCTTATTAATTTATATTTAATATTTCTAAAATATTAAATAATAATATTAAGCTATTTAATTTATTCTATCTCCATAGATTAAATTAAATATACTTAACATATTATTACGATTATGCCATTAACTTCTTAAATAATTATTCTTCCTTTTATGGTGTGACCCTTTAGGTTCTCCATATTAAACCGTTGTGAATAAATCAATTAGAACAATTCTAATCTTATTTAAATAAATAAATTAAATAATTAATTTATTTAAATAAATAATATTTATTCTACAATAGGATAAGCCTCCCTAATGATCAACGACTTTCCGGATAATATAGATTTCAACATTAATCATTAAAGAACCTTTGAGTAAATAGTTACAGTATAATTCAATCCTTCCACCATACAATGTCCCAATTAAATATAAGACATGGAATTACTGTCAAGTCTTATTTTATTTAATTATATGTATTTCGATCCTTAAATGCACAACTCCAAATAATGCAAATTAGAAACTCCTTTCTAATTTCATTCTACGCCGCCAAGCCAAGGACTCTTTGGGTTGTCATTTATCGAATCACATAGGACATTTCTCTTCTTTATTATAAGTGGTAGATTCTTTATTGATCATACATTATCTCCATGTACAACTTATTATACCCAAGCATACCCTTTGATATACCCTAAGGGTCTTAAGGAATAAGTCAAAGTATAACTCATCATACATAAGATACTATGATGATCTCAAGTCCAAGGATTACTTGTACTACTATCACTACAGAATTCCTATTGACAGCAAATAAAACTCCATTAGGTATTCCTTAGCGAGCCACGCTCAAAGAACTTATTCTCTAATAAGCACCTACATACTTGCTTTAGTGTCTCCACACAAATGATCATGAGATCAATCATCCTCATCCAATGAAAGCAAGCAACGTATGTACCAATCTATCCGGATTCACTAATCCCCAATTTAGTAATCCAATGATTGGGAACTATTTTAGTTTTAAGCTTTCTAAGAATTTAGATCTCATTAGAATGATCATCATCATTATTCTAAAAGCATTGCTTAAAACTATGGGTTTATCACATATTATAAAACAAAGATCACGTAGATAATTAAAAGCCTTTAATAAATTAATACTTTTTATTAATAAATGAATAAGATTGTTACAAAGTATATGCTTTATCATCAAACATGATTGGCTTGTGTGCATACTACTTTCAAAAGGATCATTCACCATGCATGTGGTAATCCACATAGACATGAGTTATTCCAATGTAATAATAAAGAATGGAATAATGTAAGAATTCACTATGCATGCGATAGAATCGCAGATAAAAGTTATTCTCGATGAATAATAAAGAACGGAACCAGTCGCATAATGCACTTGCCATGTGATATTCCAATGTAATAATAAATAATGGAATAACAACGAATTCACCATACATGCGATAGATCATATGCATACGTGTTATTCCAACAGAATAATAAATAATGGAACCAAAGTCATGCGTAAACGCACGCATGTGATATTCCGGCGTAATAAATAATAGAATAACAACAGAATTTACCACGCATGCGATAGAATCGCATGCATGTGTTATTCCAATGTAATAATAAATAATGGAACCATGTCATGCGTAAAAGCACAGACAGGATATTTCGACAGAATAATAAATAATAGAATAACAACAGAATTTCACCATGAATGCGGTACTTCGCATAGACAGGTTATTCCAACATAATAATAAGGAATGGAATAACAACAGAATTTCACCATGAATGCGGTACTTCGCATAGACAGGTTATTCCAACAAAATAATAAAGAATGGAATAACAACAGCTCTCTTCATGAATACGAAAGAAATAATACCCCTTACGAGTACAACAAATAATATCCTTTACCTTAAAAAGAAGAGTACTCCGACTGGTAGGGCGAGAATTTTCTTGAAGAAAACTTGCACTACGCTCAAAGCTTCTTAAAACTCTAAAGAAATACGCTCAAGATTATAAAAGAGAATTCTCTGAACTTCTGGTGTGATTTCAATTCTAACTGAGCATCCTATTTATAGGAAAATAGAAAAGATACTATGCAATAAAATATAATATATATATATTATTTAAAATCTAATAAAATAAATAACTTTATAAAAGTATTCTGTTTTATATAAAAAGATTTTACTATGCAAAATACTATGCATAATAGAATATAATATATTCTATTTATAGTCTAATAAAACAAATAACTTTATAAAAGTATTCTGTTTTATATAAAAAAAATTCTATTTTATTACATTTATAATAATAATAATAATAATAATAATAAAACAAACTTCATCATCATTATTATAATTCACACTATTAATCGATCAGGTCGTTTTCAGGAAAGAGGGGGCTTTCCAATAAGGATTTCTCCCTATTGGCGAACAATTAGGTGACCAAATCTCTCATTTACAGAACTTCTAGACATCGTTAATATTGCAAATAATAATATTAATAACTTTGTTATCTCAATTATTGATTTAATAATATATAAAATATCGACAATAATTGAATCAAATAACTCGAGATACTATCTGCAACAATTCTCAGTAGCAATAATTGAACAAAACCGAGTGACTTCTCACGTAAGCATCAATAATCAATACCGCTTACTACTATGCAACCACGCCAGACATCGTATTTCTTTTACCAATTTATTATTTTATAACAACTTGCTTACTTTTGCAAAATTTTCAAATATCACTCTTAACTTTAACCCTTTATCAATTTAACCATTTACTAAATAAAATAATAATTATAAGAAAATTGAGTACTTTCATTTTATAAATTTTCGTGTCTCACAGTGTGTAATATCGTAATCTGAGTGTTTTAACAACCGTATTATTACAACGAAAGTTAATTAGAATAACTACGCCTCTTATTTATAAAAACTTATACTTATGCTTTTCTTCATCCAATCGCTTTCAATTATGGGGCCCACACAAGGTTGCTTACCGTCGCATTTAATATTCCCGACAAGAAATATTCTACGACCAAACGAATATTCCCCGACAACAATGAATATTTTATAACCACTTGCTTATTTAAGATATTTATGCATTTTACCCATAACTAACCACATTAATCAAATCAACCCTTACTATTTCAAAATAATAAATAGAAAAATTCAATTTCATTTATAATAAGTTGGGGTTTACAATAATAATAATAATAATAATAATAATAATAATAATAATAATAATAATAATAATAATAATAATAATAATAATAATAATAATAAATAGTAATAGTAATAGTAATAGTAATAGTAATAGTAATAGTAATAGTAATAATAATAATAATAATAATTATAATTATAATTATAATTATTATAATTATAGTAATAACAATTCTTGTTATTATAATAATAAGAAATAATAATTATTATAATTAGAATATTATTATAATTATAATAGTAATATTAATAATATAATTATAATAATAATTATAATAATAATTATTATAATAATAATTATGATAATAGTAATAATAATAATAATAATAATAACAATAATAATAATAATAATAACAATAATAGTAATAAAAATAATAATTATAATAATAATATAATTATAATAATTAAAATAATATTAATAATTATAATAATAGTAATAAGTATAATAATTATAATTATAATTATAATAATAATTGATAATAATAATAGTAATAATAATAATAATAGTAATAGTAATAGTAATATTTATTATTATTGTGACGCCCCCAAAATAGGTATACACAACACCCATTCTGAGTCGCCAAATACATGGTACAGAAACAACTACAACTTTATTATTACAACAGTAAAACTATGAGTTTAAATACAGATATTGCCATCTAGACAATATCCACACGCAAATAAATCCCCATCATAATTATTGATACATTATTTTACAAAATAGTGAGGACTACTAAAACAGCTATCTAGAACCATCACTCCACACCCTGACTAGTTCTCGCTATAATCTCGCCTCGAGAAGAAAAAAATGGAACAAAAGGAAAGGGTGAGCTCAACTAGCCCAAGAAAGAATGTTATGACTAAGATAATATAGAACAAATTATCGTTAGTCTTCAACAGGAAAAATCGATAGAATACAATAGACAACAAGTTTCGATCAATATTCGCAATGAAATAATAATTCATGTAAGAGTTACGTAGAGAATGAAATCTACTATAATCTATGAATTTAATAAATCCATCATCAATATTTTATCCTCAGTAACATCAATCAATATTCATCTCAAATCAAATATTCATCTTTGCACTACAGTGCCAAAGATATTCATCATCGGTCATGTTCATCTCAACACTGCTCATCTTTGCACTAAAGGCCAAAGATATTCATCGATCGGTCATGTTCATTTAAACACTGCTCATCTTTGCACTACAGCCAAAGATATTCTTCAGAAATCATTCATCTTTGCACTACAGCCAAAGATATTCAATAATATCATCATTTAAGACCGAGGATGATGAAAATATTTTTAAAGAAACGAATCCAAAGGAAACAAAATGACAAGGATTAAGGATTAAGGATTCGTACTTGGTTTTATCCACGTCCCAAAAATACCTCAAAAATAATCGTAGTGGTGTAAAATTCAAGAATGATCAAAACATGGATACAATCAAAGCTAGTATCCGTAATAGATATTTTGGACGAAAAGAAGAAATTTTATTTTTCGATGAATAAAGGCCGATACGTGAATAGTGGTCAGATATACGTGAATAAAGGCAGATACGTGAATAAGAACTTACACCAAAAGATAGAAATTCCACAAAAAAATTTTCACGCTTACTGAATAGTACTGACGTGAATAAGAATCGTGAATAGTAACTCATGAATAGTAACTCATGAATAGTAACTCATGAATAAGTAACCCCACATGAAAAAGTTCCAAATTTGATAAAACTTCAGATCAACATTTCAAAGATAATGATATCAAGAAATAATATCATTACGAAAAAATAATATCCCTTACCTCAAAGAATCAAGATTTTGGAGGAAAGGTCGGAAGTGATGTCGAATGAAACTTGTAATCAATAAAGAACTCTCAAAGTATCTAAATACTCACAAAATACGCCAATAATATAGAGAGAGAAAGAGAAAAACTTTGTTTCGTGTGATTTTCAATTCTAACTTAAATTTCTATTTATAGGAAAATGTTAGCCCGTCAAGGCAGACTTCGACTTGAAGCTACCGATGGCTTTACCTCTACTACTATTGCCACCCACCACATTTGAAATAAAATTCAGCACATTTCTTCACCAACCACAAGTGGGGCCCACTCAATTCTAGAATTTTCCACCAAAATCAATTATAAACCTAATTTCCGAATCACCACCTCTTAAAATTCATAACAAATCATTCGCTCATTTTAATCGGTTCAAAATTTATGGACATATACTCAACTTATGTATGTATAACATATCCAAAATTACAACGATCCAACTATTTGGATTAAAAATTATAACTCACGCAATATATCGTAAAAATAATTGATTTGATTTTTTAATACCTCCATCCGATAAAATACCGATAAAACACCTCAACATTAATTTCTTCATTTATAACCACATAAATAAATCCATCATTTATATCCACATAAAATAAATATTTCTTTATCATATGAATCAATAATTAATTATTCACAAATAATATTACGTAATCACATTTATGATAACCAGTGCCGCTCCTCAGAAAGAGGGGCTTTCCGATAAGGATTTCTCCTCATCGGTAGCCGCAATTAGGTGACCAAACCTCTCCTCGATGTAACTTTCTAGACATTGCCAATAATGCTATCTAATAATATTATTCAAATAATATGAATTATTGATCCGATAATGGAGATAATGTGCAAAGGACAATTATTGAACAACAATAATATAAAATATCAACGCAAAAATTATCAATCAATAAAATAAAATATCGAATAAGAATTCATCGTGAAAATTATTGAGTAAAGCCTTCTTCACGTAAGGATCAATAATTCAACAATACCGTAAATACCGCAAAGCATCTTGCGGCAACCACGCCAGACATCGTATTTTAACCAATTTGTATTCCAACAAATTTTAATTGGTGAATAACTACGCCAAGTTATTTATAACCACCCAAACTTTGTCATTTTCTTCATCCGACAAAGATTTAATATTCCACGACCAAACGAATATTCCCCACAACAATGAATATTTTATAACCACTTGCTTATTTTGAAATATTTATGATTTTACCCCTAACTATCCACATTAATCAAATCAACCCTTACTATTTCAAAATAATAAATAAAGGAAATTCCTTTTATTTAAAAAAATTTGGGGTCTTACAACCTCCCTCCTTATGAAATTTTGTCCTCGAAATTGACGTGACATGTGTGTTTCAAAAGTGAGGATACCTCGCTTTCATTTCCGCTTTCCAATTCCTGTGTCATTTCCTCTATAGCATGATTCCTCCACAAAACTTTAACTTGTGGTACGACCTTTCATGCGTAGGGACATGCTCCTTCCTATCCAAAATCTTTACAGTACCTCCTCATACGCTAAGTCTTCTATTATCTCGTCCTGCTCTAACTCTATAACGTGGTTCGGTCTTTCACATATTTACTGAAGTACGATATGTGAAACACATTATGAACACGAGACATACTTGGAGGTAACGCAAGTCTATAGGCTACATTTCCTACTCGGTCAAGAATTTGAAATGGACCAATAAATCGTGGATCGAGCTTTCCTCTCTCCCAAATCTTGTAACTCCTTCCATGGAGCAACTCGCAATAATACATGATCCCCTACACTAAATTCCACGCCCTTTCATGAAGATCCGCATAACTCTTTTGTCGATCTTGTGCCGCTTTGTATACGCTTGTCGAATCATTTGGATCTTTTCAGAGTCATATCGTACTAACTCTCTGTCCCAACAATGTTGCTTCACCCACCTCATCCCAACATATTGAGAACGACATTTTCGGCCCATATAATGCTTCAATGGAGCCACACCTATACTTGCTCGATAACCATTGTTGTAGGAGAATTCCACCAATGGTAAATACTTATCCTAACTACCCTTGAAGTCTAGGACACACGAGTCTTAATAAATCTTCAAGAGTTTGAATAGTCCTCTCCGATTGTCCATCCGGTTTGGGGATGGTATGTCAACTAAATCGCAAATCCGCTCCATAGCTTTTTTCAAGCAAGCTAACCCAAAATCTTGAAGTGAATCTTGGGTCACGATCCAAACTATGGATACAGTATGCCATGCAACCTCACAATCTCATTCACGTACATACTAGCAAGACGCTCAAGTGAATAAGTCTCCCCGACGACGGCAAGAAATGAGCGACTTGGTTAATCTATCAACAATAACCCAAATAGCATTGATGCCTTGAGAAACCGTAGGAAGACCCGTGAATTTAAATCCATGGTAATGTGTTCCCACTTCCATTTCGAATCTCAAGTGGTTGTAACGGACCCTTAGGTACTAGATGTCTCACTTTTTACACGCCGACAAGTTAAACACATCGAGATAAACTTTGCAATCTCTCTCTTCATATTGTTCCACCAAAATGTATGTCAAGATCACGATACATTTTAGTACTTCCGTGATGGATTGCAAATGGTGTATTGTGTGCCTCCATCATAATCTTGTACTTCAAATCGAGTCGTTAGAAACAAAAGTCTAGAGTGGACTCAAGTATTCCTTCTTCATCAATTCTCGCTTAGGATAGTTTCTTCTTGTACTTTCTTCTTCATATGCATCGCCATTCGGGCCTGGGGTTTGAGCAACCTTAACTTTTTCTATTAAAGTTGGCTCTGCGATACTTGACATCATCGCACTTTTCTCCCTCAAGATATGATCTTCTACTCAACGCCACTACTACCACGCTCACTTTTCCAGATGGCATGGTCGTAACATGTCTTTGAAATGAGTCTCCTCTTGAGTTTTTCAAGCTCTTCCCATATTCCTTGCTCCATTCGAATTTTGTATCTCTACGAGTCACCGTTAATGGAATAGCGATTCGAGAATATCCTTCAACGAATCTCCGATAATAACCAACTAAGCCTGTAAAGCTACGATTTCAATTATCGACTTAAGTTGCTCTCAATCGTGACTCATATCCCAATCTTGGATAAGACGTCACAATGATGACACCTATCGCTTTACTATCGCATCGAATATGACGTCCCTACAGAGAGTTCCGCTTAGTGAATTCCACAAAGGAAGTCACAAGATAAAGGATCGTGTACCAAATTCTATAGTTGAATTTTTAACTCCTCGAAGTTCAATAGAGCCATTCGATATGAGATTTTAGAAATGAGTTTTGTACCGGTTCAAATTCGATACAAAATTTAATATCAAAGCTTTGGGAGTAAGCCAAGAAATTCTTCGTAAAATACGCCGAAAAATCAATAACAACAAGAATATTATTCAAATCGACGTGTCTTTATTCAAATCCATAACATGGATCGAGAAAACTCGACATCCGTAATAAACGAATGACTTCATGGCTTGATATGAAAATGTTTGACTACAATAGTTTGATTGCTTGAATTCAATAACAAAGTTGCTTAGGAATATGAAAACTAACAACCTTACGAAAGTAATCAATTTCGGCATGATGAGTAGTTAACCTTGAAAATCACATCAAAAGCAAATATCTTTATAGAATAAGGTCAATGGTAATGTGATAGTGCCAACTTGAATCAAGCAAGATTTCTAAACAACAGATGTAATGAAAGTTTCTCCTAACTGAGTCTCCATAAATAGTCAAAGTCTAATTTCTCCGTAGTCAAGTTCAAACGTTGAGCGCAAGCAAGAGATAAAAGAATGGGTAGAACCGATATCTAGTAAGGTATAAACTTCGCAAGAATTTATAATTAACTAACCTGCGTGCTAACTTCGCTCGGGTTCCTCGTATTTTGACCACCACGACAAACGCTTCTTCCAAGAACCGCTGACTTTGACTTTTCTCGGGACATCCTTTCGAGTCACCATTCTCATTGGATCTGGTTTCGATATCGTATAACTTCGAGCGATATGTCCTTCTTTTCCACAATTATAGCATACCTTGGAAGGCTTTGAATAGCTTTGACCTTATATGTCCTCTTTTTCCGTTTTTGTAGCATATGACCGGTGGTCGCTCTCCTCCCTTAACCGATTTTACCGGCACTCGCTGCCTTCACATAGTCGTTGTTAAATCTCCTCTTTTAAAATCTCCTCCCGACTCGCTTCTTCTTGTTTTTCATGACCATGATTACCACCAGAGTGGTTACCGCTTTTGTCCATATTCTTCTTTCTCCGCCGGTTATCGTTATTCGATGATCGCTATCTTCTAGATGATCCTCGTTATGGTCCCTCATTGAACGTATTTCGTTATCTCGCCTAACAACCGAGCCCCCGCTGACAACATCCGAATAGAGAGAAAATTTATGAGAAATGAGATACCGACGTATGCCGGGTTTCAAACCTCTAAGAAACATCCGCGTCATACGCTCTCATTCTCCACCAAATGAGGTGCAAACTCGATAACTCCGCTAAACTTCGCCGCATCGGGACACCGCCATGTTATTCTCGCTTCTAGTCTAATAAACTCCACTTCCTTCATATGACGTAATACTTTCGTGGAAGTACTTGTCATTGAATAGCTTCAAATGTCTCCCACGACATGCCGAAAAGTGCTGATGGGTACGCTTCACGATTCTACCAAGAGTCCTTCCGCCACTAACATAAAAGTAGCGAATGGAACCTTCTGTTCTCCGCATCCCAAGACATCAAATATCTTGGTAATTTGTTGACCCCATGTTTCGCCATGATCGGATCCGCTTTCCTTAAATTCGTGTGGTCCCAACTTTTTGAATCGCTTGGCGTGACAACCCGTGAATCGCTATCATTTCTCCTCAGATTTTGAACACGAGTCTCCTCGTCGATTTTGCATGAACCGCAAAAACTTCTAAACATCCCCTCGCTCCTCATCCGCTTCCAAAGGTGTTGTTCACAGAGGAACATTGCCACCACTGTAGACGCTCTCCTCGCTGGTGAGTACAGCATCTCCACTGGCCTCATTTACTCCACTATTAATATTCTCAAATGACATTCTCAAATACCGCCATAAAATAAGGGTTAATTAAGGAAATCAATATATCACATAATATCCCTATATATCGACTAACTAACAAATAAGCTTAGTAGTAGGACACACTAAGGGATTTACTCGCCTCACCCTCCTAGTTCTATTCCCCGATCTCCGCCAGAGATCATATCCCTAAGCTCGATACCAACCGTGGCGCCCCCAAAATAGGTATACACAACACCCATTCTCGAAATCGCCAAATACATGGTACGTGTAAACAACTACAACTTTATTATTACAACAGTAAAACTGTGAGTTTAAATACAGATATTGCCATCTAGACAATATCCACACGCAAATAAATCCCCATCATAATTATTGATACATTATTTTACAAAATAGTGAGGACTACTAAAACAGCTATCTAGAACCATCACTCCACACCCTGACTAGTTCCTGCTATAATCTCGCTTCCTGAGAAGAAAAATGGAACAAAAGGAAAGGGTGAGCTCAACTAGCCCAGTAAAGAATGTTATGACTAAGATAATATAGAACAAATTATCGTTAGTCTTCAACAGGAAAAAATCTGATAGAATACAATAGACAACAAGTTTCGTGATCAATATTCGCAATGGAAATAATAATTCATGTAAGAGTTACGTAGAGAATGAAATCTACTATAATCTATGAATTTAATACCCATCATCAATATTTTATCCCCTCGTAACATCAATCAATATTCATCTCAAATCAAATGTTCATCTTTGCACTACAGTGCCAAAGATATTCATCACCGGCCATGTTCATCTCAACACTGCTCATCTTTGCACTAAAGGCCAAAGATATTCATCACCATTCATGTTCATTTAAACACACTGCTCATCTTTTACACTACAGCCAAAGATATTCTTCAGAAATCATTCATCTTTGCACTACAGCCAAAGATATTCAATAATATCATCATTTAAGACCGAGGATGATGAAAAATATTTTTAAAGAAACGAATCCAAAGGAAACAAAATGACAAGGATTAAGGATTCGTATTCTTGGTTTTATCCACGCCCAAAAATACCTCAAAAATAATCGTAGTGGTGTAAAATTCAAGAATGATCAAAACATGGATACAATCAAAGCTAGTATCCGTAATAGATATTTTGGACTAAAAGAAGAAATTTTATTTTTCGATGAATAGTGCCAGATACGTGAATAAGGTCAGATACGTGAATAAAGGCCGTGATACGTGAATAGTAACTCTACACCAAAAGATAGAAATTCCACAAAAAAATATTTTCACGCTTCATTAATAGTACTCGTGAATAAGAATCGTGAATAGTAACTCATGAATAGAACTCGTGAATAAGAACTCATGAATAGTAACCCCGACATGAAAAAGTTCCAAATTTGATAAAAACTTCAACAATATTTCAAAGATAATGATATCAAGAAATAATATCATTACGAAAAAAATAATATCCCTTACCTCAAAGAATCAAGATTTCTTGAGGAAAGGCTCAAAGTGATGTCAATGAAACTTGTACCTAATAAAGAACTCTCAAAGTATCTAAATACTCACAAAATACGCCAATAATATAGAGAGAAGAGAGAAAAAACTTTGTTTCGTGTGATTTTCAATTCTAACTTAAATTTCTCTATTTATAGAAAATGTTAGCCAAGCAAGGCATTTCGACCAAGCCCCGATGGCTTTACCTCGCTACTATTGCCACCCACCACATTTGAAATAAAATTCAGCACATTTCTTCACCAACCACAAGTGGGGCCCACTCAATTCTAGAATTTTCCACCAAAATCAATTATAAACCTAATTTCCTAATCGCACCACCTCTTAAAATTCATAACAAATCATTCGCTCATTTTAAATTCGCTCAAAATTTATGGACATATACTCAACTTATGTATGTATAATATATCCAAAAATTACAACGATCCAACTATTTGATTAAAAATTATAACTCACGCAATATATCGTAAAAATAATACGATTTGATTTTTTAATACCTCCATCCGATAAAATACCGATAAAACACCTCAACATTAATTTTTTCATTTATAACCACATAAATAAATCCATCATTTATATCCACATAAAATAAATATTTCTTTATCATATGAATCAATAATTAATTATTCACAAATAATATTACGTAATCACATTTATGACAACCAGTCGCTCCTGTGAAAGAGGGGCTTTCCGATAAGGATTTCTCTCATCGGCGCCGCAATTAGGTGACCAAACCTCTCCTCGATGTAACTTTCTAGACATCGCCAATAATGCTATCTAATAATATTATTCAAATAATATGAATTATCGATCCGATAATGGAGATAATGTAAAGACAATTATCGAACAACAATAATATAAAATATCAACGCAACAATTATCAATCAATAAAATAAAATATCGAATAAGAATTCACCGTGAAAATTATTGAGTAAAGCCTTCACGTAAGGATCAATAATTCAACAATATCGCAATAATATCAAAGTGCTATCAGGCAACCACGCCAGACATCGTATTTTAACCAATCGGTATTCCAATGGTTTTAATTCAGAATAAATACTACTACGCTATTTTTAACCAACTTATTTATAACCACCCAAACTTTGTCATTTTCTTCATCCGATTTAATATTCCCGACAATATTCCACGACCAAACGAATATTCCCCTAACAACAATGAATATTTTATAACCACTTGCTTATTTTGAAATATTTATGATTTTACCCTAACTATCCACATTAATCAAATCAACCCTTACTATTTCAAAATAATAAATAAAGGAAATTCCTTTTATTTAAAAAAATTTTAGGTCTTACAATTATTATTATAATAATTATAATAATAATAATAATAATAATTATAATATTATTATAATTATAATAGTAATAGTAATTATAGTAATAATAATAATAATAGTAATAATTATAATAATAATTATGATAATAGTAATAATAATTATAATCATAATAATAATTATTATTATAACTATAATAGTAATACTAATACTAATAATAATAATAGTAATAATTATAATAATAATTATGACAATAGTTATAATAATAGTAATAATAGTAATAATAATAATAATAATAACAACAATAATAATAACTGTAAGACCCCAACTTTTATGAATAAAGATTAATATTTTTTGAAATATATTTTTGAATATTATGGTGTGGATTTGTTATATTATTATAGTTGTGTGTAATATTTATAAATTTTGTAAAGTAATCAAGTTGTTATAATTATTCGATTATCGGGGAATATTCATTTGAACAAGGAATATTCGTACGTCAGCACAATCATTAGTGGACCCCACAACGAAAGTATTGTCGTAGTTAGAAAACGACAGAATTATATTTTTATAAAAATAACGGCGAAAGTTTTATATTTAAACCGTTGAACTACCCAAAGGTAAAAGTACAAGAATACGCTGGGTCGTATAAAGAAGACACCTAGATTGATTATTGATGCTTACATGAGAAGTCACTCAATTATACTCAATTATTACTACAATAATTGATGCATAATATCTCTAATATTATTGATTCAATTATTATCACAATATCAATATTTTATATTATTAAATCAATAATTGAGACGACAAAGTTATTCATATTATTATTTACAATATTGACGATGTCTAGAAAGTTCTGTCGATGAGAGGTTTGGTCACCTAATTGTGCGCCAATAGGGAGAAATCCTTATCCGAAAGCCCCTTATTTACTGGGAATGATCTGGTTGTTAAATATTGTGAGTTATAATATTAATGATGAATAAGTTTGTGTTGATTAAAGATGAAATTGATATTTCTATTGTGTTAGGATTAGAGTAATTAATTGCTATTAATTCACATAATAACTATTTGTTCACAGTGTGTAATTTGTTCACACGCGTACTATTAGGAGGTGGTGCAATGAATACTGTAATTAAATTAAAAATTATATTCATGTATATACTATAACTATTTTTTCACTTATAACTATTTGATTCACATGTGTTTGATAATACTATTTGACTAAATTAAAATAAAGGATAAGATGAAGGTATTATTTGTAATATTTCGAGTCCCAAAATGTGCAATTATCAATTTTTTATAAATTGATAATACTTTTCATTCATTCTACTTTAATTAAAAGACTCACAAGAGCAATTATAGAGGTTATAAAGAGAAAAGATAGTAGAGAAAGAAGAAGAGAATATGCTACCTTCACCATTTTTATAAATAAAGATGAATTTTTCTATAAATATTATTTTTGAATATTATGGAATAAATTTGATATAATGTTATAGTCAGGGTAATATTTATAAATTTTGCAAAAGTATGCAAGTTGTTATAAAATATTCGTTTGGCCTCAGGGAATATTCTTTTGTTAGGAATATTCGCATAAATGGCTCAATCATCAGGACCCCATAATGTAATTATTGCTTTGATCGAGAAAACGACAAAAATATTTTATAAAAATAACTACGAGGTGTTACCGTTAAAACCGCTGAACTACCCTATGGTAAAAGTACAAGAATACGCCAGAGTCAGATAAGAAGACACTAAGATTGATTATCGATGCTTACGTGAGAAGTCACTCACCTACGCTCAATTATCACACAAAGAATCACGATCATATCTCTTATATTATCGATTCAATTATCACACAAAGATCATCTCGATAATATGTTATAGTATTAAATCAATAATTGAGACGACAAGTTATAAATGATTAATAATTGTCAAAAGATTAAATATGTGTTGATGAAAAAAAAATGATTTGTGGTAAGTTTGATTATTTTATGGGGGCCTCATATGTCATCATCTAAGAGTCTCTTCACAATAAGATTTACCTTCATTAATAGTAATTACCTTCACAATAGTAATTACCCTCAGGAATAGTATTTACCTTCACAATAGTAATTACCTTCACAATAGTAATTACCCTCAGGAATAGTATTTACCTTCACAATAAGAATTACCTTCACAATAAGAATTACCCTCAGGAATAGTATTTACCTTCACAATAGTATTTACCTTCATAATAGTAATTACCTTTACCGTACGCCAACCACTTGTCGCTTCACATTACAGCGCCGAACCACTTGTCGCTTCACATTACAAAAGGCCAAACCAAATAAGCAAGCCACTCGCTTTTTCACACTAAGAAAAGCTAAGCTAGAAATCTTCTATAAATAGAGGCCTAGGGCTTCATTATTTTCACTTAATTCATTCAAGCTATAGAGAGAGAAAGTATAGAGAGAATAAGAGAGAAAGAAGAAGAGTATTTTGTTACTACACCGCCGCAAAGATTCAATCTCCTACCAAATGTAAGGGGTGTTATTCTTTCTTATTCACGAAGAGAACTCTTGTTATTCCATCGCTTATTATTCTCGCTGAATAACCTCGATAAGTGGTTTACCCTATACTTGGTGACATTCTTCTATTATTCGCTGAACATCCTCGTCAGTGTTTTACACCGGACCGGTTCCGCTTTTTTATTATTATTCGCTGAACATCCTCGCTCATGTGTTTTACACCCGACCGTTCCGCCTTTTTTATTATTCTCGCTGAACATCCTCGTCCAAGGTGTTTTACACCGACCGGGTTCCGCTTTTTATTATTCTCGCTGAATATCCTATCTGTGTTTTTACACCGGATCCGGTTCCATCTTTATTATTCTCATTGAACATCCTCGCTTGCGTGTGAATTTCACCGACCGTTCCGTTATTTATTATTCTCGCTGAATAACCTCGTCTGCGCGCGGCCATCGCATTTACGGTGATTTCTTTTGTTATTCCATTCTTTATTATACCCAAATAAGTTAAAACTTTGACTTCTATACTCCATGAAATTAGTAGAATATCCTCGATATTTCATGCTTTTCATCCAAAGATCTTTTCATGGAAATATTCTTCCGATCATTCTTGAATTTTACTCTACAAAACAAGATCATGTCGATAATTGACGTTAATAATTCCTCGGATAAAATAATTTTGAACTTGTTTTATCAATTCTTATATCATTGTCATCATCCTCATGTTTATATTTTTTTTAAAGTCATCTCGTGGCCTCAGAAGGCATGATGGACTTGGTATGATTACGACTCAGAGACTATCTCGGTGTAATCACGATCGTAATGTTACAAATGATGTGATAAAAAATCCTCAAAGGGGTCAGAAGTGTATCGATGGATGCTTGTTGGTACGATCACGACTTATTAATGAATACACAAATATTCTCGCCCGTAGTGTATGAATAATTGTGGTCGCGATACTAAAGAATATCCTCGTCAGAAAAGTGGGTGATTCGATGATGTGAATATTTATTAAAGTCGAGTCTCAAATTATAAACAAAGGATGAAAAACCTTTAAAACCTAAAAGATAGTAGATTTTATTTTCTACTCAACTTTTTAATGGATCAGATATTCCGCCGCAGCTTAAACCGTCAGTTTATCAGATTTTATCGCTTAACATTATCAAGACTATTGATAATTTATTCTCGCATTATCTTAGTCATAATATTTCATCGGGCTAGTTGAGCTCACCCTTTTCTTTCACCGTTTCTCTCGTGAAATGATAATATAGCCGGGACGAAGCCTGGGAAACGAGTGATGGTCCTCAAGATAAGATTAGTAGTCCTCACTATTCTCGTAAAATAAAGTGATAATAATCAGTAATGAGGACTTTTTGTTTGAGTTTCAGATAATATCTAGTAGATTTATATTTGTATTTAAACTCACGCTTTATGTCGATTGCATACCTACGCTTATGTTAATAAGTCAGATTTAAATTTCAGACATGTAAGTGTCGCACCCAAGATGGGTGATGTATACCTAATTTTGGGGCCACCACAACAGTATCGTAGCTAGGATATACGATCCTCGCTAAGATGTGAGAATAGTACTAGAGAGGGAGAGACGGGAATACCTTCGCTAGTATGACCTACCTAAGTTTACGTGGATATTTTATCGGTCGGTCGTAAGATAGGATAATTTGTTACACGTCAATTAACCTTTGTTTTGTGGCAAGATCTCAAAATGACATCCGAGAATGTTGAGAATAAGAATGGAGCGCAGCGATCGCTGATTCACCACATATCAATAATCGTGATAATGTGCATCGTGAAGGCGATAAATCCTCACGCAAACAACAACACCGACCAAATGATGAATGATCAAATGTTCGAGGCTTTATGCAATTTATGCAACAAAGAAAGCAGAGCGACTCGCCCAAAACGTAGGTGGAAACACTTGAAAACTCTCTCAAGCCACCACCGCTAAACAATTTAAGGAGCTGACCACCGGAGTTTAAGGGAGAGCCAAAACCACTTCTCAAGCGGAAGCACGGATAAAGCAGATTACCAAGATATTTGATGTCTTGGGATGCTCCGAGGAGCAAAAGGTTCCTTTCACGCTTTTATGTTGCGCGGAGAGGCGGACATCGTGGGAATTCCAGAAACGTACTCAACCAAATTGCATCAAGATATCTTGGGGAGAAGTTCCAGAGTCGTTTCAACGACAAATACTTTCCCGAAAGTATTCGCCACACGAAGGAGGTGGAGTTTATCAAGTCGAACAAAACAATACGACCGTGTCGCAATACGAGGCAAAATTTGCGAGTTATCACTACGCCATATCCCCACTTGGTGGATAAATGAAGAGAGAATGGCGCGAATGTTTTTAAGAGGTTCAAGTCGAGATACGCCAACATCTTATTTCATAAACCGTGGTTTGTATTCGATGTTGTAAATAGGGCTCGCTTAGTGGAGCGCGATAATGAGTCAACGCAACTAAAAGAGAGAGCAATTTTAAAAAATTATAATACCAAATGAATAGTCATCGAGGCGTGACAACAAGCGTGGAGGGAATCAATGTGCGATATGGTAACCACTTCAGTGGTAATCGTACAAAAACAATAAGAATGGACATTTCAAGAAAAGGAGATTCAACAATGATGGAAAGACGCCAAAGACCAAAGACCCATTGTTAAGGAAGGAGAAAGACCACCTATCATATGCTTCAAATGCGAGGAGAGGGACACATCACCCAAACTCGCCATGCCATTCCAAAGATGTTATAATTGTGGAAGAGAAGGTCACTTAGCTCGATTTTGTTGCCATCAAGACAAATTCACCTAGGATGGAGGCACCAAAGGCCATCCCGTAAAATTCAAAACCTAGAAGTGCAAGGGAGAGCATTTGTCAGTGACCTCCCAAAGAGCAAGGAACTGAATGAGGTCATCACGTAAGCTTATCATAAACTCTAATGAAGTCTATACTTTATTTGATACCGGCTTACCCATTCTTTATTTCTCCTACTTGCGCCATCGATTAAATTTGACCGAGAAATTAGACTTCGACTTATCTCGTGGAAACTCCGCTTGGAGAAACCTTCATTACATCCACTCGCTTATAAGTCTTGTTTGGTTCAAATCGGCACTTCACATTACCCGTCGATCTTATTTCATTAAAAATACTTGCATTTGACGTGATTGTGGATCGATCGGTTAACTACTTATCATGCAAAAATGATTGTTTTCGTAAGGTCATTAGCTTTCATATTCCTAATCAACCTATTATGCTAATTCAAACGACCAAACCATTAAAATCAATCACTACTATCTCAAGCCATAAAGCTATTCGCTTATCAAAAACTGATGTCAAGCTTTCTTAGCTCATGTCACGATTTAAATAAAAATACGCCGCTTTTAAACGATATTCCTATTGTTAATAAATTTCCGACGATTCCCCAAGAACTTCCCCGCCTACCCCAGAGAGCGTGAAATCAAATTTTGTATCGACCTCAACCCTAGATAAAACCTATTTCCAAAGCCCCATATCGAACGGCTCCTATCAAACTTCGTGAGTTAAAGACCCAACCGCAGGAATTGTTAGACATCGGCTTTATTCGGCCCCAGTACTTCTCCTCGGGGTGCTCCTCGCTCTATTCGTGAAGAAGAAAGATGGGAGTATGCGACTTTGTATTGATTATCTGGAGTCAATCACGTCACCATCAAAAATAGTATCCATCGCCACGTATTGATGACCTGCTTGACCAACCGCAAGGAGCCAAATTCTTTTCAAAGATCGATCTTCGCTCCGATGATATCACCAATTGAAGATTAGAACCACGACATTCCAAAGACGGCTTCAGTAACTCCTAAGACGGCATTATGAATTCCTAGTCATGTCCTTTGATCGACTAATGCCCCGCCGCCTTTCATGGATATGATGAACCGAGTATTCAAGGAATATTTAGATCACTTTGTGGTCGCCTTTATCGATGACATCCTTATTTATTCCAAAAGCCGTGAAGATCATGAGCAACACTTGAGGTCGACACTCCAAAAGCTTCGTGAATATAAGCTTTATGCCAAGTCAAGAAATGCGAGTTCGTCAAGAAGAAGTAGCATTCCTCGGGCACGTGGTATCAAGTCATGGAATATCTGCTGACCCAAAGAAAGATCAAGCTATTCAAAGTCGGGAACAACCTAAATCAATGACCAAGCACGTAGCTTTCTTGCTTAATTGGTTATTATCTGAGATTCGTGGAAGGATTTTCTAATCGCTATTCCATCGACTCAAATTGACTTTAAAGATACAAAGTTCTATTGAGCGAAGAATGTGAGAAGAGTTTTCAAGAACTCAAGAGAGACTTATTTCAAAGACCTGCTCGACAATACCATCCGCCTTGAGGGGATTTGTCATCTACAAAGGATGCTTCTGCAAAGGGTTGGGATGTGTTCTCATGCAACATGGAAAAGTAATAGTTTATGCCTCATGCGACAACTCAAAGAATATGAGAGGAATTATCCTACTCATGATCTAGAGTTGGCAAAATGTGTTTTCAGACTTAAAATTTGGAGGCATTACTTGTAGATGGGGAGAAAGTGGAGATCTTTACGATCATCATAAAAGCCTCAAATATTTCTTCACTCAAAAGGAACTCAACACGCGACAACGACGCTGGCTTTTGAATCATTGAAAGATTATGATCATACCATCCAATACCATCCTCGAAAAGCGAACGTGGTAATGACGATCGATTGTAGAAAAATCATACGCAAGTACGAAAAGCGATATTGTCAACGCAGCGCCCATTTTGTGTGACTTGCAAAGGATGGAGATAGAATTAAAGACCTGTGGACGCATGTGATGATAATGAGTATACGAGTAGAACCGACTTTAATCGATAAAGTTAAAGTCGCCAAGCTACGCACTGAGCCGATGCGATGAGGAAGAAAGTGCAAGAAGCTACTACGCAAGCAAGAATCGATGAAGAAGGAATACTTCGAGTCAACTCCGCACTTTGTGTTCCTAACGACCTCGATTTAAAGTATAATATCATGATGGAGGCACACAACACACCATTTGCAATCCATCTCGGAGTACCAAAATGTATCACGATATTCGCCATACATTTTGGTGGAGCAATACGAAGAGAGAGAGATAATACTGCTTATCTCAAGGTGTCTAACTTGTCAACGAAGTTAAAGCGAGCATCAAGTACCAAAAGGTCCATCAGCAACCACTTGAAATTCCGTAATGGAAGTGGGAGCACATTACCATGGATTTCAAGCACGGCCTTCCTAAGGTTTCTCAAGGCATCGATGCGATTTGGGTCATTGTTGATAGATCGACCAAGTCCGCTTATTTCTTACCGACACGAGAAACTTATACACTTGAACGCCTTGCTCAGATGTACATAAACGAGATTGTAAGATCGCATGGTATGCCTAGATCCATAGTTTCGATCGAGACCCAAGATTCACTTCACGATTTTGGGTTAGTTTGCAAAAAGCTATGGGCACAGATTTCACGATTTAGCTTTCGGCATATCATCCTCGCATTTTACGGACAATCGGAGAGGACTATTCAAACTCTCAAGATCTATTAAGACTCGTGGTCCTTGATTTCAAGGGGAGTCGGGACAAGTTCTTACCATCGGTGGAGTTTTCCTACAACAACAAAGCTTATCAAGCAATATCGCATGGCTCCATTCACGCGCCAGATGGAAGAAAGTGTCGCTTCTCCAAGATGCCGGGATGAGGTGGGTGAAGCAACGTTGTTGGGACCGAGTTGGTACGTATGACTACTTTAAAAAGATTCAAACGATCCGACAACGATAAAAACCTCACAAAATCGATAAAAGAGTTATGCCGATCTTCATCGAAAGGACGGGAATTCGATATAGAGATCATGTGTTGTTAAGAGTCGCTCCATGGAAAGGAGTTACAAGATTTGGAAAGAGAGGAAAACTTAACCCTCGATTCATCGGCCATTTTAATCCTCGATCGAGTAGGAACTCGCGGCCTATAGACTCGCTTTTATCCGCCAAATATGTCTCGTGGTTCATAACGCTTTTCACATATCTATGTTACGTAAATATGTGAAAGACCCGAACCATATTATCGAAGTTAGAACCTGATTTAAATAGCGGAAGATTTGACGTATGAAGAGGTTCCCTGCTCAAATTTTGATAAGAAGAAATATATTCTACGCCCCAAGGTTATACCTCAAGTCAAAGTTTTGTGGAGGAACCACGATGTCGAGGAAACGACTGGGAGTTAGAATCAAATGAAATCAAGGTATCCTTACCTCTTCGACATACTGTGTATCGCACTTCTAATTTCGAGGGCTAAATTTCATAAGAAGGGGAGGTTCAGAAGACCCCAACTTTTATAAATAAAGATGAATTTTTTTCTATAAATATTATTTTTGAATATTATGGAATAAATTTGATATAATGTTATAGTTAGGTAATATTTATAAATTTTGCAAAGTATGCAAGTTGTTATAAAATATTCGTTTGGCCTCAGGAATATTCTTTTGTTAGGAATATTCGCATAACGGCTCAATCATCGGTGGACCCCACAATGTAATTATTGTCATTGATCGAGAAAACGACAAAAATATTTTATAAAATAACTACGAGGTGTTA
Source organism: Panax quinquefolius (assembly GCA_020205615.1). NCBI lineage: Eukaryota > Viridiplantae > Streptophyta > Magnoliopsida > Apiales > Araliaceae > Panax > Panax quinquefolius. The sequence continues at coordinate 18,464,630 of CM035152.1, forward strand.
CCGTTAAAACTGCTGAACTACCCTATGGTAAAAGTACAAGAATACGCTGTAGTCAGATAAGAAGACACCAGATTGATTATCGATGCTTACGCGAGAAGTCACTCACCTATGCTCAATTATCACTACAAAGAATTGTCGATCATATCTCTTATATTATTGATTCAATTATTGTCACAAGATCATCTCAGATAATATGTTATAGTATTAAATCAATAATTGAGACGACAAGTTATAAATGATTAATAATTGTTGAAAGATTAAATATGTGTCATGAAAAAAAATGATTTGTGGTAAGTTTGATTATTTTACGGGGGCTCATATGTCATCATCTAAGAGTCTCTTCACAATAGTATTTACCTTCGCCAATAGTAATTACCTTCATAATAGTAATTACCTTTGTGAATAGTATTTACCTTCAATAATAGTAATTACCTTCACAATAGTAATTACCCTCAGGAATAATATTTACCTTACACATAGAATTACCTTCAAATAGTAATTACCCTCGTGAATAGTATTTACCTTCACAATAGTATTTACCTTCGCTAATAGTAATTACCTTTACCAGACGTCAACCACTTGTCGCTTCACATTACAAAGGCCGAACCACTTGTCGCTTCACATTACAAAGGCCAAACCACAAGCCACTCACTTTTTCATCACTACAGCAAAGCTAAGCTAGAAATCTTCTATAAATAGAGGCCTAGGGCTTCATTATTTTTCACTTAATTCATTCAAGCTATAGAGAGAGAAAGTATAGAGAGAATAAGAGAGAAAGAAGAAGAGTATTTTGTTACTACACCGCCGCAGATTCAATCTCCTACCAAATGTAAGGGTGTTATTCTTCTTATTCATGAAGAGAACTGTTGTTATTCCATCGCTTATTATTCTCGCTGGAATAACTCAGATAAGTGGTTTACCCTATACTTGGTGACATTCTTCTATTATTCTCGCTGAACATCCTCGCTCAGTGTGTTTTACACCCCGACCGGTTCCGCTTTTTTTATTATTCTGCTGAACATCCTCGCTCAGGTGTTTTACACCTACCGGTTCCGCTTTTATTATTCTTCGCTGAACATCCTGTCTCGCTGTGTTTTACACCGACCGGTTCCGCTTTTTATTATTCTCGCTGAATATCCTATCTCGTGTTTTTTACCGGATCCGGGTTCCATCTTTATTATTCTCGTTGAACATCCTCGCTTGCAGAATTTCACCGACCGTTCCGTTATTTATTATTCTCGTTGAATAACCTCGTCTGCGGTCTCATCGCATGCACGGTGATTTCTTTTGTTATTCCATTCTTTATTATACCCAAATGGTTAAAACTTTGACTTCTATACTCCATGAAATTAGTAGAATATCCTCGATATTTCAAGCTTTTCATCCAAAGATCTTTCATGGAAATATTCTTCCGATCATTCTTGAATTTTACTCTACAAACAAAGATCATGTCGATAATTGACGTTAATAATTCCTCGGATAAAATAATTTTTGAACTTGTTTTATCAATTCTTATATCATTGTCATCATCCTCATGTTTATATTTTTACGAAAGTCATCTCGTGGCCCGAAGTGCATAGATGGACTTGGTATGATTATGACCAGAGACTATTCTTGTAATAATCACGACCGTAATGTTACAAATGATGTGATAAAAATCCTCGCTGGGTCGTAGTGCATCGATGGACGCTTGTTGGCACGATCATGACTATTAATGAATACACAAATATTCTCGCCCGTAGTGCATGAATAATTGTGGTCGCGATACTAAAGAATATCCTCGTCAGAAAAGTGTAAGTGATTCGATGATGTGAAATATTTATTAAAGTCGAGTCTCAAATATAAAAAGTTGATGAAAACCTTTTAAAACCTAAAAGATAGTAGACTTTATTTTCTACTTGACTTTTTTAATGGATCAGATATTCACCGCAGCTTAAACCGGGTTGTCTATCAGTATTTTATCGCTTAACATTATCAAGACTATTGATAATTTATTCTCGCATTATCTTAGTCATAATATTTCTTATCGGGCTAGTTGAGCTCACCCTTTCTTTCACCGTTTCTCTCTTCTTAGCATTAGTGAAAAATGATAATAATAATATAGAGTTTGTATAATATCGACGAGCTCACGGAAACGAGTGATGTGTGGTCCTCAAGATAAGATTAGTAGTCCTCACTATTCTATTCACGGAAAATAAAGGTGATAATAATTTATAAAAGTAATGAGGACTTTTACTATTCGAGTTTGATAATATCTAGTAGATTTATATTTGTATTTAAACTCACGCTTATGTCGATTGAACATTATTGAATTCGCTAAATTATGTTAAAAATTTAAGTTGTTTTTTTAAATTCTTATATCGTCACTATGTAAGTGAAAGTCATCTTTGCACCCAAGATGGGTGATGTATACCTAATTTAGAACGTGGCAGGGACTAGTCGGAGAACGGAGTGATGGTCTGAGATGGTGTTATAGTAGTCCTCACTGTTCTATAAAATAGTATGACAATAAATGTAATGAGAACTCCATTTGAGTTTAGATATTGTCTAGAAGACAATATTCATGTAAAAACTCCGCTATGTTTTGTCGTATTTTTACACGACAGTTGTATTAAAGAAATTTGTATTTGATTTTTGTACCATGTATTTGGCGACTCAAGATGGGTGATGTATACCTATTTTGGGGGCGTCACAACAACAACAACAACAACAACAACAATAATAATAATAATAATAATTGTTATTGTGCTGGTGTGGTAAATTATGAAAATTGTTATTGATGATTTGTAAGTTTTGTAGACAGGTTTAGATTTTTCTAGATATCTATTTTTAAAAGAAAATTAATTATTGTGGTGGTGTGGTGAATTATTATAACTGTTATGTGTGATTGTAAGTTATTTTAGGTTATAAAAAGTCTTTAGATAATGTAGTATTTTTTGAATTTTAATCTAATTTTTCGTTACGTCGTGCCTTCAGGCACGAACAATTACTAGTGGTTTATATACAATAAAGTTGTTTTTGAATTTGGGCCCCAAGGGGCACCCCACTTTCTTGGCTCGTGGGTCTGGGTCATTGTATATAATTTTTAGACAAAATTTATTTAAATAAATTTTGTTTTATTTAGTTCTATTATCAAAACTGTATCATTTTAAGAAAATGTGTCGTTTTGAAAAGTTTTATCTGTCCAAATGGAAGCGCCTGTTCTAATATATCCAAACATAAATTGTTTTTGGTCCGAACGGATGTGTCGGAAAACTCAAAACTATGTCGTTTTTGTCAATGAATGTCATGTCATACCTTTTCAAAGGGACATAACCAATCTAACTTAAGGGTCATTAAGTTCACACTATAAATACATGGCGAAGGACAACCTTTTCATTCATTCAATTCATCATAGAATCAAGTATTTTTAGTCTTCTAATCCTCAAAATTCATAAATAATGATAGAGAAGTTCAGAACATTTTCTTTAGTTCGTTGTGTATGCTATTTGTAGTGCTGCTATAACATGATCCTAAAAGACAAATGTTATTAACTCTAAACACCGTAAAGAAAATATAATTGTTTTAAAAACATAATAACAAATATTAATCTTGATAAGTTTACTTCTACAATTTAATTTACTTTAAATAAGTTTATATATCAACCCTTGTCCATTCAATTTTCATAACATTATCTATATATAAAGTAATGCTTATATTCCATGTCAATCAAGAGCAATCATGCAGCCATAAGGAATACACCCACTGCGTAAGTCGGTAAAAAAATGGGTCAACTTTTTAGTTCTGTTTTTTAGTTGAAAAAAATGAGTTCAAACTTTAATCAAGTGGATCAAATAATTTAAATTAATTAACCAACTCAAATATTCTAATTAATATAGATTGATTCATCAATTTATAACTTAAATTATCGAGTCTACTTCCAACCATAATGGTGTGAAACTGTGAATCCTCGATATTTGATTTTTAAAAGGCATTCATTGAATCATCTAATTAACGGTATGTGTTTACTACAAAACGTTTCATAGCAAATAATAATGATAGATCGATCACTCGTTATATATTTATAATTTATATTTAACGCGAAGATGTTAAATTTCTTTAATAAAAGAAAATGTGTAATAAAACAGGATTCAATCCAAAAGACTTGGATTATGAGGCAATACAATGGCCCAAAAGCACCGTGAAAGACTTAGCAAAGGCTAACCCAGAATTCATAACACAAAATAATAAATCTATTACATTTTAGAGTCATGCATATATGCAGCCGCAGTTACTTTATACTCCTTCCCTCTCGTGATCTATGACATTTTAGAGTTATGTACAAGAATTATAAAAATAATTGTATATTATTAAATATAATATTAATTGTCTATAATACTATTAAATTTTTATAATAATCATACTAATTATCTCATTCTCTCTCATCTGTAATATTTTTCTATGAGGGGTAATTTTTAAAAAATTATAATTAATTTTCTTAAATTATATAAAACTGAAAGTAATTTGAAAAAAAATAAAATTATCTAAAACGGACAAAGTATAAAAGGTTAGGTATTGAAAGCTTAATTAGGTTTGGACAATAACATCTCCCGTGGGCATTCCCCATTAGACTAGCTCCTTAATTTTAGGGTTTGAAAATTAATTAACTACTCCGATATGATGCTGATGTTGATTTTACAAGGAAAATAATTCTTAAAGTACGTAGTTATAAGAATTTAACACTATTTTTCCACACTTATTGAATAGAATATTATGATATGAGTTGTCTATGTTAATCCCTTGAAACAAAACTAAGAGTAAACAAATATTTGGATCACACTTGTTTACTTTTAGTAAAAGCTAGCTAGGGTTCACGAGTTCGAAACAAAAAAATATATTAAAAAGTAATATATGCACACGTCCGGCTACTTATATATAAACAAACTTGGTAGAAATTAAGCTAAGACACAACCCACATTACTGACTAACGCTGGATAATCAATCATAATCAATAGTCAACTCTTCGTGCGTGTTCAAACTTCGAACTGAAATAATTTGATTTGTAAGAAAAAATTAAATGCAGTCGTTTATTGACATTTATTTCTTTCTAAAAGATTACTACTATATACTCCCTCCTTCTCTTAATATAAGATTTTTTAGAGAAAAAAAATTGTCCTTTAATATATGACGTTTTAGAATTCTAAATTGTTTAGTTTTCAATAGTATCCCAAATATTAAATATAACTTTAGTTCTCTAACTATTTTTTGCCCAATAAATAATAATATCTTTTTTCAATACAAGGACAATATAAACATTTGATATTATATTTAATACTATACAATCATTTCTTTAATATTTGTGCACAACTCTAAAAAGTCTTATATTTAGCATGAAGTTAATTTTGGTCAATTGACCAATACATTATCGACACGCAGACCGGGAGATAATCATGAAGTTAACTTCATATTAACCGGATCCTATATATATATATATATATATATATATATATATACACACACACACACACACACACATTTCTTCAAATAACTATATATAAGAACGGATAAAACGTCGCTATAACCCGCTTCGCTTTTAGTTCACCATCCATTATGATTAAGCTAGAGAAAATCAACATATATATATATATATATATATATATATATATATATATATATAAGATATTATACATGCAACAACAACTTATGGCGGTTGGGACAATTAAAAAGGACATGTCCTATTTTAATTGTCTCAAATATCTATGTCGTAATGTACTTGGGTCGTTACTATTCATGTTAATAGTTTGTAATATTATTAATACTATTATATTAATATTTTGTAATATTAGTATTTATAATATTAATAATAATATTTTGTAATATTAATATTAATAATATTTAGTATTAATAATATTAATATTAATATTACTAACTAATTTATATTATTCTTAGAAATTGTTGGATTCAATTATATATATATGCTCTGCTTGCTTTTTTTCATAGTCGATCTATTCATATATGAATTTTGGTTTAGAGTTTCAAATTGAAATGAACAAAAATTAAAAGCTTAAATTACAATGAAATATTAGTTAGTAATATTAATAATATTAATATTATTAATATTTATATTAATAAGAATAATAGTAATATTAGTATTAATATTCATATTAGTTATTACTATTACTAATATTAATATTATTAATACTAAATATTATTAATACTAATATTATAAAATATTAATATAATAGTATTAATAATATTACAAATTGAGCTGAACAAACTATTAATTGTCTTAGCCAATTCTGTTTGTTGTGCTGCTGAATTTTTAGTTACTCCCAACAACCGGTTGTCATGGATGCGGACCCTATGTAAGACCCCAAATTTTATGAATAAAGATTAATTTTTTATAATTATCATTTTTGAATATTATGGAATGAATTTGATATAATGTTATAGTTGTGGGTAATAGTTATAAATTTTATAAAGTACGCAAGTTGTTATATAATATTCTTTTGGTCGGAGAATATTCGTTTTAACAGGGAATATTCGTACGACGGCACAATCATTAGTGGACCCACAACGAAATTATTGTCGGATTGAGAAAACGATAAAAGTATTTTATGAAAATAACGACGGAAGTTTTATCGTTAACTGTTGAAACACCCGTGTTAAACAAGAATACGAGAATACAGCGTGGTTGCATAGTAAGCACCAGATTGATTATCGATGTCATGTGAGAAGTCACTTTCGCTTTTGTTCAATTATTGCTTCATGGAATTGTTGCATAGTATCTCACGTTAATTGATTTAATTATTGTCGATATTTTATATATTATTAAATCAATAATTGAGACGACGAAGTTATTAATATTATTATTTGCAATATTAACGATGTCTGCAAGTTACATCGAGGAGAGGTTTGGTCACCTAATTGGGTGCCAATAGGAGAAAATCCTTATTGGAAAGCCTTCTCTTCACAGAACGACATACGGTCGATTAATAGTGTGAATTATAATAATGATGATGAAGTTTTGTTTTATTAGTATTATTAATGTAATAAAACAAAAAAATCTTTTATATAAAAGCAGAATACTTTTATAAAGTTATTCATTTTATTATACTATAAATATAATATATTATATTCTATTATGCATAGTATTTTGCATAGTAAAATCTTTTTATATAAAATGTATACTTTTATAAAGTTATTCGTTTTATTAGATTATAAATAGAATATATTATATTTTATTTAAAAGATTTTGTTTTATTAGAATATTTTATAGTAAACCAACTGACCGTCTGTTTAAAAAGTAAATCAATCTGACCGTTCAAGAATTAGTTACTATTCACCCATTCTCCTATAAATAAAGCTCATTCCTTCATTATTTCTTACGAATTCACTAAAACTCTAGAGAGAGAAACTATAGAGAGAAAGAAGAAAAGTATTCTCGCTACTTCACTACTCCTATATCCAGGTTTGTTCTAAGGTAAGGGGTATTATTTCTTTCAGATTCATGAAGAGAACTTCATTATTCTATTTTTTTATTACATTGAAATAACTTTTGTATGTCTCAATTCCTATACTTGGTAAAATTATTCTTTTATTCCATTCTTTATCATTATCAACTGTTGTTTTCACACTTAAAATTTGGAGGCATTACTTGTATGGGGAGAAAGTGGAGATCTTTACAGATCATAAAAGCCTCAAATATTTCTTCACTCAAAAGGAACTCAACATGCGACGACGAAGTTGGCTTGAACTGTTGAAAGATTATGATCATACCATCCAATACCATCCTGGAAAAGTGAACGTGGTAGCTGACGCATTGAGTAGAAGATCATATGTGAGTACGAGTGCGATATTGAGAACGCAAAGGCCCATTTTGTGTGACTTGCAAAGGATAGAGATAGTGTTAAAAACTCCAGGGATCTATGTGATGATGGAGAATATACGAGTAGAACCGACTTTAATTGATAAAGTTAAAGCTGCTCAAGTTACAGATCTGGAGCTGATGCGTATGAGAAAGAAAGTGCAAGAAGGTGCTATGCCGGAAGCAAGAATCAATGAAGAAGGAATACTTCGAGTCAACTCCAGACTTTGTGTTCCTAACGACCATGATTTAAAGTATAAATTCATGATGGAGGCGCAAAACACACCGTTTGCAATCCATCCTGGGAGTACCAAAATGTATCATGATCTTCGTCATACATTTTGGTGGAGCAATATGAAGAGAGAGATAGCGTTGTTTATCTCATGGTGTCTAACTTGTCAACGAGTCAATGCGGAGCATCAAGTACCAAAAGGTCCATTGCAACCACTTGAAATTCCAGAATAGAAGTGAGAGCACATTACCATGGATTTTGTTACTGGTCTTCCTAAGGTTTCTCAAGGCATAGATGTAATTGAGGTCATTATTGATAGATTGACCAAGTCTGCTCATTTCTTAGCAATACGAGAAATTTATACACTTGAACGTCTTGCTCGTATGTACATAAACGAGATTGTAAGACTGCATGGTATGCCAGTATCCATAGTTTCTGATCGAGACCCAAGATTCACTTCACGATTTTGGGTTAGTTTGCAAAAAGCTATGGGCACGGACTTACGATTTAGTTCGGCATATCATCCTCGATTAATTATTTAAGAAGGTTAATGGCATAATCGGACGGACAATCGTAGAGGACTATTCAAACTCTTGAAGATTTATTAAAACTCGTGTCCTTGACTTCAAGGAAGTTGGGACAAGTTCTTACCGGATGGTGGAGTTTTCATACAACAACAATGCTTATCAAGCAAGTATCGGCATGGCTCCATTCAAGCGTTGTATGGAAGAAAGTGTCGCTTCTCGAGATATCTTTGGGATGGGGTGGGTGAAGCAACGTTGTTGGGACCAGAGTTGTACGTATGACTACGTAAAAGATTCAAACGATCCGCAAGAACGATAAAAAACCTCACAAGATCGACAAAAGAGTTATGCTAATCTTCATCGAAAGGACGTGGAATTTGATATCGAGATCATGTGTTTGTTACGTGTTGCTCCATGGAAAGGAGTTACGAGATTTGAAAAGAGAAGAAAGCTCAATCCTCGATTTATTGGCCCATTTTTAATCCTCGATCGAGTAGGAACTGTGGCGTATAGACTCGCTTTACCGCCAAGTATGTCTCGTGTTCATAACGTTTTTCACATATCCATGTTACGTAAATATGTGGAAGACCCGAACCACATTATTGAGTTAGAACCGGACGAAATAACAGAAGATTTAACGTATGAAGAGGTTCCTGTTCAAATCTTGGATAAGAAGGAACATATTCTACGCTCCAAAGTTATACCTCAAGTCAAAGTTTTGTGGAGAAACCACGATGTTGAGGAAATGACCTGGGAGTTAGAATCTGAAATGAAATCAAGATATCCTTACCTTTTCGACATACCAAGTACGTACTCTAATTTCGAGGGAGAAATTTCATAAGAAGGGGAGGTTGTAAGACCCCAACTTTTTAAATAAAGATGATTTTTCTATAAATATTATTTTTAAATATTATGGAATGAATTTGATATAATGTTATAGTTGTGGGTAATATTTATAAATTTTGCAAAGTACGCAAGTTGTTATAAAATATTCGTTTGGTCGGGGAATATTCTTTTTGTCGGGGAATATTCGTGACGATTTAATAATCATCATCGTGGACCCCACAACGGAATTATTGTTTGAGTTAGAAAACGATAAAAATATTTTTATAAAAATAACGGCGGAAGAGTTACCGTTAACACTGTTGGAATACCTGGTGGTTAAAATACAGTAACACGCGTTGTTGCACAGTAGCACACGGTATTGCACAATATTTTTTTGAATTATTGATTCTTACGTAAGAAGGCACTACTCAATAATTGTTACAGTAATTACTGTTTAATATTTTATTGATTCAATAATTGCTACGTTGATATTTTTGATTCAATAATTGTCATTACATAGTATTTCAAATTATCAAATCAATAATTCATTTAAATATATTATTATAATATTATATTATAGTAGTATGATGTGATTATATGATAGTATGTTTTTTATATATAATTTGAATGGTAACATTATTATAGTAAATTCATGGTATAAAAGTAAAATGAGGTGGAAGAGAACAATTTGAATTTGAATTTTGATGATGTAAGCGATGATGTCATCGGAACGATGAGGTAATCAATGATGTCATATGATCGATGATGTAAGCGACGATGTCATAAATTATGGCAAAAAGATTATTTTACCCTTACTCTACCAAGCTTATAAATAGAAGCTCATTCCTTCATTATTTTTCACGAATTCACTAAAGCTTTAGAGTGAGAAAGAATAGAGAGAATAAGAGAGAAAGAAGAAGAATCTTCTGTTACTACAATATTGCGGTATCCAATTTCCTACTAAGGTAAGGGGTATTATTTCTTTCTTATTCATGAAGAGAACTTTTGTTATTCCATTATTTATTATTCTCATTGAATAACTCAGACACGCTGGCTACCCTATACTTGGTGAAATTCTTCTCGTTATTCCATTCTTTATCATTATATTGAATAACTCCTACATGGTAAGCACCGCATACATGGTGAAATTCTTCTTTATTTCATTTTTTATTATTCTCGTTGAAATATCCCGCATGCGTTACATTATTTACCGGTTCCGTTATTTATTATTCTCGCTGAACATCCATCGCAAGCGCGCTTACGCATGACCTGGTTCCATTATTTATTATTCTGTTGGAATATCCTGTCTGTGAGTTTGCTTATGACCTAGTTCCGTTATTTATTATTTTGTTGGAATAACCTGTCAATGCGGTCTATAGCATGCCTGGTGATTTCTTTTGTTATCCCATTCTTTATTATACTCAGTTGGTTAAGGTTTTGACTTCTATACTCCATGAAATTAGTGAAATATCCTTGATATTTGCGCTTCATCCAGTATCTTTTCATGAAAATATTCTTCTGAGCATTCTTGAGTTTTACTCTACAAAGAAGTATCATGTGGACAATTTTGACGTTATTAGTTCCTGGATAAATTAATTCTTGAACTTGTTTTATTGAATTCTTATATCATTGTCATCATCCTCATGTTTATATTATGTTGAAAGTTATCTCGTGGGCTCAGAGTGAATAGATGGATTTGGTATGATTATGACCAGGGATTATTCGGTGTAATCATGACCGTAATGTTACAAATGATGTGGAAAAAGTCCTCATTGGCCCGTAATGCATTGATGGACAAATTATTGGCATGATCATGACCATTGATGAATACACATGAATTTCCTCGGCCGTAGTGCATGGATAATTTGTGGTCAGGATACTAATGAATATCCTCGTCAGAAAAGTGTGGATGATGTGGAGTATTTATTGTCGAGTCTCAAAGAATAAAAGTGATGAAAACCTTTTAAATCATAAAAGATAGTAGATTTTATTCTCTACTTGACTCTTTTAATGGATCGCTTGTTCACCGTAGTTAAACTTGATGTTTGTTATATTTTATCGCTTTAACATTGTTGAAGGCTAATGATAATTTATTCTCGCATTATCTTAGTCATAATATTTCTTCGGGCTAGTTGAGCTCACCTTTCTTTCACCGTTCTCTTCGTGAAATGAGAACGTAATGGGATTAGTCTGGGGAACTGGAGTGACTATTAGATGATAGTTTTAGTAGTCCTCACTATTCTATTAAATAGTGTAAAAATAAATGTAAAGAGGACTCTTTGAGTGTGGATATTGTCTAGATGACAATATTCTTATTAAACTCTCGCTTTATTTTTTTGTCGATTTTACACGATAACCGTATTATTAAGTTGTATTTGAATTTTGTACCATGTATTTGGCGACTCAAGATGGGTGATGTATACCTATTTTGGGGGCGCCACAGTTGGTATCAAAGCTTAGGATACGATCCCCGACTAAGATGTGAGACAAGAACTAGAGGGGAGAGACAGGAATTCTTTCGCTAGTATGACCTACCTAAGTTTATTTGGTATTTAATTGGCCTGGCGAGTATAGGGATAATATGTGATATGTTAATTAACCCTTGTTTTATGGCAGTATTTGAAAATGACATTCGAGAATGTTGAGAACATCAATGGAGCACAGTAGACCGTTGAGTCTTCATAGATCAATAATCAGGATAATGTACATCAGGAAGGCGACAATCGTCAGGCAAACAACAACACGGACCAGATGATGAACGATGGAATGTTCAGAGGCTTTATGCAATTCATACAACATCAGGCAAGAGTGGCTCATGTATAAAATGTAGGTGGAAACACTGGCAACTCTCGGACGGTCACCGCTAAGTAGTTCAAGGAACTGGGACCACCGGAGTTTTTTGGAGAGCCAAAACCACTTAAGGCGGAGACGTGGATAAAGCAGATCAACAAGATATTTGATGTCTTGGGATGCTCCAAGGAGCAAAATGTTCCCTTTGCCACCTTCATGTCATGCGCGAGACAGATTATCGGTGGGAATCAGAAGCGACTCAACCTCGCCACATCAAGATGTCTTGGGAGAAGTTCCAAGAACTGCTCAACGACAAGTACTTTCCTCGAAAGTATTCGTCACATGAAAGAGGTAGAGTTCATCAAGCTGGAGCAAAACAACATGACCGTGTCGCAGTACGAAGCCAAGTTTACCAAGTTTTCCCGATTTGTGTCTCATTTGGTTGATAATGAGGAGAGAATGATGCGAATGTATCTAAGAGGTTTGAAACCCGAGATACGCCAATATCTTATCTCTCATAAACCGTGGTTTGTATTCGATGTTGTTAATAGGGCTCGCTTATTGAGCGCCGATAACGAGTCAACCTAGCAACAAAAGAGAGCAAAATTAAAAATGATAATACCAAAGGATAATACCATCAAGCTTGTGATAATAAGTGTGGAGGGAATCAATATGCTTAAAATGGTAACCACTTCTGTGGTAATCATGGCCAAAATAATAAGAATGGACATTTCAAGAAGAGGAGATTCAACAATGATGGAAAGACATCAAAGATCAAAGACCGTTGTTGTTAGGAAGGAGAACGGTCACCTATCATATGCTTCAAATGTGGAGGAGAGGGACACATCAGTCCAAACTACGCGATACAATCCAAAGCATGTTACAATTGTGGAAGAGAAGGTCACCTGGCCTGATTTTGTCGTGGCACCAAAGACAAGTCCAAATTAGGATGGAGGCATCAAAGGTCATTCCCAGATAAGACAAAACCAAGTAGTTCAATCGGAGAGCATTTGTCGCGACCTCCCGTAAAGCAAGGAACCCGAACGAGGTCATCACGTAAGCTTATCATAAACTCTAGCGAAGTATATACCTTATTTGATAATCGGTTCTACCCATTCTTTTATTTCTCCCACCATACCAACATTTAAATTTGACTCGCAGAAATTGACCTCGACTTATCTCGTTGAAACTCTATCGGGAAAACCTTCATTACATCCAATCGCTTATAAGTCTTGTTTGGTTCAAATCGATACCCACACATTACCCGTCGATCTTATTTCATTGAAAATACTTGCATCCGACGTAATTCTAGGGATTGATTGGTTAACTACTCATCATGCAAAAATTGATTATTTTCGTAAGGTCATTAGCTTTCATATTCTAACCAATCTATTATGCGAATTCAAGTAACCAAACCATTAAAATCAATCACCGCTATCTCAAGCCATAAAGTTATTCGCTTATTAAAAATGGATGTCAAGCTTTCTTAGCTCATGTCACAGATCTAAACAAAAATACGTCAGTTTTGAATGATATTTCTATTGTTAATAAATTTCCTGACGTATTCCCTGAAGAACTTCCTGGCCTACCCCCAGAGCGTGAAATTGAATTTTGTATCGACCTTGAACCCGATACAAAACTCATTTCCAAAGCCCCATATCGAATGGCTCCTATTGAACTTCAGGAGTTAAAGACCCATCTGCAGGAATTGTTAGACGTTGGCTTTATTCATTCTAGTACTTCTCCTTGGGGTGCTCCTGTTCTATTCGTGAAAAAGAAAGATGGGAGTATGCGACTTTGTATTGATTATCGGGAGTTGAATCATGTCACCATCAAAAATAGGTACCCATTGCCACGTATTGATGACCTGTTTGACCAGTTACAAGGAGCCAAATTCTTTTCAAAGATTGATCTTCGTTCTGGATATCACCAATTGAAGATTAGAACCGATGACATTCCAAATACGGCTTTTAGAACTCGGTACGGGCATTATGAATTCCTAGTCATGTCTTTTGGATTAACTAATGCTCCTGCTGCTTTCATGGATACGATGAACCGAGTATTCAAGGAATATTTGGATCACTTTGTGGTCGTCTTTATTAATGACATCCTTATTTATTCCAAAAGCCGTGAAGATCATGAGCAACACTTGAGGCTGATACTCCAAAAGCTTCGTGAATATAAGCTTTATGCCAAGTTGAAGAAATTTGAGTTCTGGCTTGAGTAAGTAGCATTCCTTGGCACGACGAGTATCAAGCCATGGAATATCATGCTGACCCAAAGAAAGATCGAAGCTATTCAAAGCTAGAGCAACCTAAATCGTTGACCCAAGTACGTGGCTTTCTTGCCAGCTAGTTATTATCTGAGATTCGTAGAAGGGTTTTCTCGAATCGCTACTCCATTAACTCAAATTGACTTTGAAAGATACAAAATTCGGTTGAACGAGGAATGTGAGAAGAGTTTTCAAGAACTCAAGAGGAGACTCATTTCAAAGACCTGCTCGACAATACCATCCTGCCTTGAGGATTTTGTCATCTACAAGTGATGCTTCGCAAAAGGGTTAGATGTGTTCTCATGCAACATGGGAAAGTCATAGCCTATGCCTCTCGACAACTCAAAGAATATGAGAGGAATTATCCTACTCATGATCTAGAGTCATACAAACATTGTTTTTCAAGACTTAAAATTTATAGGCATTACTTGTATTAATAAGAATAATAGTAATATTAGTATTAATATTCATATTAGTTATTACTATTAATATTAATATTTTTAATACTAAATATTATTAATACTAATATTACAAAATATTAATATAATAGTATTAATAATATTACAAATTGAGCTGAACAAACTATTAATTGTCTCAGCCGCTACAAGCTGTTGTGCCATGAATTTTTTAGTTGCTCCCAGCAACCGGTTGTCATGGATGCGGACCCTATGTAAGACCCCAACTTTTATGAATAAAGATGAATTTTCTATAATTATCATTTTTAAATATTATGGAATGAATTTGATATAATGTTATAGTTGTGGGTAATAGTTATAAATTTTGCAAAGTACGTAAGTTGTTATATAATATTCATTTGATTGGGGAATATTCGTTTTAACAGGGAATATTCGTACGACGGCACAATCATTGGTGGACCCACAACGAAATTATTTTTGGATTGAGAAAACGACAAAAATATTTTATGAAAATAACTACGAAGTTTTATTGTTAATCGTTGAAACACCCGGTGTTAAAAAGTACAAAAGAATACGCTGTGGTAGTTGCAGAAATACACTGCAGATTGATTATTGATGCTTGCGTGAGAAGTCACTCGCTTTTGTTCAATTATTGCTTCAATGAATTGATGCATAGTATCTCACGTTAATTGATTCAATTATTATCGATATTTTATATATTATTAAATCAATAATTGAGACGACGGGTTATTATTAATATTATTATTTGCAATATTAACGATGTCTCAAGTTCATCAAGGAGAGGTTTGGTCACCTAATTGCGTGTCAATAGGGAGAAATCCTTATTGAAAGCCTTCTCTTCCGGGAACGACATACGGTCGATTAATAATTGTGAATTATAATAATGATGATGAAGTTTTGTTTTATTAGTATTATTAATGTAATAAAACAAAAATCTTTTATATAAAATGTAATACTTTTATAAAGTTATTCATTTTATTAGATTATAAATATAATATATTATATTCTATTATGCATAGTATTTTGCATAGTAAAATCTTTTTATATAAAATGTAATACTTTATAAAGTTATTTGTTTTATTAGATTATAAATAGAATATATTATATTTTATTTAAAAGATTTTGTTTTATTATAATATTTTATAGTAAACCAATCTGACCGTCTGCTTAAAAGTAAATCAATCTGGACCGCTCAAGAATTAGTTACTATTTAGTCCATTCTCCTATAAATAAAGCTCATTCCTTCATTATTTCTTACTTAATTCACTAAACCTCTGTAGAGAAAACTATAGAGAAGAAAGAAGAAAAGTATTCTCGCTACTTCACTACTCCTATATCCAGGTTTGTTCTAAGGTAAGGGGTATTATTTCTTTCGTATTCATGAAGAGAACTTCATTATTCTATTTTTTTATTCTCGTTGAATAACTCAGATACGCTACTACCCTATACTTGGTGAAATTATTCTCATTATTCCATTTTTATCATTATATTGAATAACTCTTTGCATGCAAGTACTGCATACATGGTGAAATTCTTCATTATTCCATTCTTTATTATTTTGTTGGAACATCCTCATCCAAGCAAGCGCTTACGCATGACCGTTCCGTTATTTATTATTCTGCTTGAATATCCTCGCCTCGCAAGCTTCTGCATGACTGATTCCGTTATTTATTATTTTGTTGGAATAACTCCGTGCTGCATGGCCTATCGCATGCGCTCGGTGATTTCTTTTGTTATTCCATTCTTTATTATACTCAATTGGTTAAAGTTTTGACTTCTATATTCTTTGAAATTAGTGGAATATCCTTGATATTTGCGCTTCATCCAAAGATCTTTTCATGAAAATATTCTTCTCGAGCATTCTTGAATTTTACTCTACAAAGAAGTATCATGTTGACAATTTGACGTTATTAGTTCCCGGATAAATTAATTCTTGAACTTGTTTTATTGAATTTTTATATCATTGTCATCATCCTCATGTTTATATTATGTTGAAAGTCATCTCGTGGTCCTTAGTGCATGATGGACTTGGTATGATTATGACAGGATTAATCCAGATAATCACGACCGTAATGTTACAAATGATGTGATAAAAGTCCTCATTGGCCCGTAGTGCATTGATGGATGATTGTTGGCATGATCATGACCATTGATGAATACATGAATATCCTTGGCCCGTAGTCGTGGATAATTTGTGGTTGTGATACTAATGAATATCCTCGGCGTAGTGCATGGATGATGTAGATTATTTATTGTCGAGTCCGAAAGCGATAAAAGTGATGAAAAACCTTTTAAATCATAAAAAATAGTAGATTTTATTCTCTACTTGACTCTTTTGATGGATTACTTGTTCCGCTGTAGTTAAACTTGATGTTTATTATATTGTATCTGTTAGGTTTGTAATATTCAAGAACGCAATCAAATTGCAAAAAAAATGCGGAAACGTGAAAAATCAGAGTTTAAAAATTTACAAACCATATACCCGGATCACCCTTTATGCATAATTATTAATTAAACGAAAAGATAAAGAATAAAATCATACCCTTGAAGATCGAGCTTCCTCAGGTACAAGTTCACCTCCAAATCCTTTCGCGTTCAACTTGAATCTACCGAGGTTTTGTTCCTTCCTTTGATCAACGTTAGCCACCCATATGTTTGGCCTCTAGAGGTGATCCACCAAGGAAAAATAAAGATTCAAGAAGATGGGTATTGGCTCAAACCCTAGTTTTTCCTATCTCAGATATAAAAAGGCGCACTCTCCAACAAATTGGAATTATGTACGTATGTTGTAAAAAGTCAACAACCCCCACCCATAATAAAGACTCTCTTATTTATTGATGTGGGCAACCCTCCTTAACAATTAAGAAATTGAGTTTTATTTAATTAATTAAATTCTTTTAATTAATTAGGCTCCCTAATCTTATTAGGGATAATTAATTAAACTCTTTTAATTAATTTAACCTCCTAATCTTATTAGGAATAAATGAGAGTACTTATATTAAATTAATTCCTAAACTCTTTTAGAAATTAAAATAATAATAATTGTAATAATATTAATAAGACTCCTCTTATTAATTTATATTTAATATATCTAAAATATTAAATAATAAATATTAAGCTATTTAATTTATTCTATCACCATAGATTAAATTAAATATACATAAATATATTATTACGATTATGCCATTAACTTCTTAAATAATTATTCTTCCTTTTATGGTGTGACCCTTTAGGTTCTCCATATTAAACCTAATGAATAAATCAATTAGAATAATTTAATCTTATTTAAATAAATAAATTAAACAATTAATTTATTTAAATAAATAATATTTATTCTACAATAGGATAAGCCTCCCTAGCGATCAACGACTTTCCGTATAATATAGATTTCAACATTAATCATAAAAGAACCTTTGAGTAAATAGTTACCGTACAATTCAATCCTTCCACCATACAATGTCCCAATTAAATATAAGACATGGAATTACACAAAGTCTTATTTTATTTAATTATATGCATTTCGATCCTTAAATGCACAACTCCAAATAATGCAAATTAGAAACTCCTTTCTAATTTCATTCTCGCCGCCAAGGACTACTGGGTTGTCATTTATCGAATCACATAGACATTTCTCTTCTTTATTATAAGTGGTAGATTCTTTATCGATCATACATTATCTCCATGTATAACTTATTATACCCAAGCATACCTTTTGATATACCCTAAGGGTCTTAAGGAATAAGTCAAAGTATAACTCATCATACACAAGATACTATGATGATCTCAAGTCCAAGGATTACTTGTACTACTATCACTACAGAATTCCTATCGACAGTAAGTAAACTCCATTAGGTATTCCTTAGCGAGCCACGCTCAAAGAACTTATTCTCTAATAAGCACCTACATACTTGCTTTAGTGTCTCCACACAAATGATCATGAGATCAATCATCCTCATCCAACGAAAGCAAGCAACGATGTATTCAATCTATCCGGATTCACTAATCCCCAATTTAGTAATCCAATGATTGGGAACTATTTTAGTTTTAAGCTTTCTAAGAATTTAGATCTCATTAGAATGATCATCATCATTATTCTAAAAGCATTGCTTAAAACTATGGGTTTATCACATATTATAAAACAAAGATCATGTAGATAATTAAAAGCCTTTAATAAATTAATACTTTTTATTAATAAATGAATAAGATTGTTACAAAGTATATGCTTTATCATCAAACATGATTTGGCTTGTGTGCATATTACTTTCAATCTCCCACTTGCACTAAAGCCAATGCCAATTGATCTTATACTCTTCTTCTCTAAGTGACGATTATCCTGCTGTTGGATAAGCTTTAGTTAATGGATATGTAATGTTGTTCTTGAGAGTCAACTATCTCTATAGTGATTTTCCATCTTTCAATGATTCTAATAATCAAATGAAAGTGCCACAACACATGTTTAGATCCAAGATGAGACTTAGGAACTATTCCTAGTTCTGTAATGAACTTTTAATCCAAACAATCAACTTGTAGCTTAAACTTGTAATTTACTTTGTCTTTATCACTAAACCAGCAACTCTTTGCTGTTTGGAACCTTTCCAATTCACTACACCACTGCTCAAGGTAACACTTTACCTTAAAGTGGATTTTCTCATTCGTCTTGTCTCTGTTCGAAAACTTGAGTCTCAGAAGCCCTCTAGTTTTAATTCAGACCCACCATGTTTGCTCACATCCTTAGTGCCTAAGTTAAGAACTTTAAGATGTTTTTCACTGCATCTTACATGTGATCTTCTCCGCATTATGACCGATCAACATCGTGTCTCGATATTTCATTGCATACATGATTGTCACTCATGCGATCTCTCTTTTTTTGAGTCTATGGGGACTATTAAGAGAGATACACCCATAGCTCATCAACATGAGACATCTCTTGAGTTTGCCATGCTAAACGACTTTTTAGCATCAAATGAATATACGCTCCTCGGGTTAAGTCGAGCATCCTTTTGTATCTATCTATATAGATTTTATCCCCAATTAAGATACTCTTCCCAAATCATTCATGGAGGTTATGTTTAGACAACTTTATCTTTACTGATTGTAGCATTGGTATGTCATTCCTTATCCGTAGTATATCAACATATAGTATTAGGAATGTCACGATGCTCCCAATCGACCCTTTTGTACACACTTGGTTCATTCTTATTTTTGATAAAATCAAACTCTTTTGATTGCCTTTCATCAAAACGAATGTTCCATATTTGAGAAACTTGCTTCAATCCATTTCTCCGAGTGTTCACAACACTTACCTCATCGTATGTAATCGGATCATCATCTTCTATGATGTGTACCTCATCATCATCATCTATGATGAATCCATACCTCCTGTGTATCTTCTTGACAATTCCGATTTACGATTCATTGTTGTGGTATAATAGGTCATCTACGTGTTCCTCTTATTCGACTTATAGTATTTTGTGGTTCTTGAACTCTTCAAGATCTATTATCCTCACACTAGCCCTTTCAATGATAAACACCTTTATCTTAGAAGGAAGCGTGTTTCGCAACAAACACCTTTTTGCTAAGTAGGATTATAGAACATATGCCCTAAACTTACTTTAAGATGTCCCACAAATCAGATTTGTCAAATTTTGTCCCAAGCTTATCCTTCAAACCTTTTCACATAAGTTGGACAACCCTTATCTTAACATACTTAAGATTAGGAATCCTCCCCGCCCATAACTTTTATGGAGTCTTGGGGCGGATTTTGAGGTTACCTTTTCGTAGATATGCAACCATTTCTAGGACATGATCCGTAAGGATACCGGAATGCTCAGAAAATCATTTTGGACCGCACTATGTTCAACAAGGTATGATTTTTCCTTTCTTATACATCAATCAATTATTATGTATCATGAGGTGTCCATTATGAGAAAAACCATTTGAGATGATCTAGAAACTTATTGCACAAGTATTTATTCCTTGATCTAATCAAAGAATCTTAATACTTTGCCAATTTGTTTCACTTTTGACTTCTTTGAACCTTTCAAATAATTCACACTTGTATTTCAACAAATACACACATTCAACTCTTTGAATGATCATCTCCTTTTCTTATACTAGTTTGTTCAATTTGTAAAATATATTTTTCACGTAAGTCAAGTATACAAAATCCATTAAGTAATATTTCAGCTTCTATACAAAACATTATTATTATAAATGTAACAACAATTGTTCTTAATTATAATACCAAAGATTTCATTGTCCAACAATAAAATGGAAATAATATTTTTAACAAGAATCGAAATACAATAACAACTTATCGACTTAATAGATTTGCTTCAGTAGCATTGCTAAACTATAAGTTTCTATGGCTAATATGGCAACCTTTGCTACATTTCCCATGCACATAGATTACTTATATTTGTTTAGCTTTCTACTCGCTTGGTCCCTTCATAAATCTATATTTATGATAACCAAAGTCTCAGATCCAATACCCAAGTAGAACCTCGACTTAAAGAAAATTTTATTTTAAATCATGAACAAATTTGTATTTGTAACCAAAACTTCACTAAGCTTCTTTTGTTAGCCTCTCCGCAAGATGCTTCTCGCAGCTTTCTTTCCAAAGGTCCAGCTTATTGCAAAGGAAGCAAACTCCTTTGCTATCCGTGACGCTTTTGTTCTTATTATCCTTTGTTTATGCCTTTCTATATACCTTCTTTGAATCGCTTCTTCTTTTCAGAAGATCCTTTGGCCCCTACCAGTAAGACATGGTCTTTCTTGGTTGGAAAGTGACTCTCATCATTTTTCAACATGTTAAGCAAATCAGCGAGGCTGATATCTAGCTTGTTTATATGAAAAATTCACAAAAATTATGAAAGGAGTCCAGGAGTGAGTGCAAGATCAAATCTTGCTCTCAACTCTCCATCCATGACAAAACCCGTTGTCCTAATTGATAATCAAATTGATAATGTTAAGGACTTTTATCTGCATCAGAGTGTCATCGCCATTCATTCTAGATCTAAGAGCTCCTTAGATATCTCGATATCTATCACCCTACTTTCCTCACCATCAACTACTTGATGTGCAGAATATAAGAGAGCATCCATAGTTTCATGCCGACGCCAAGCTCATTACTCATGGATGCGAGCATGATGCATCGAGCCAATCAGTGCATCATCTCGCCACTTTCTAAAAGTAGCAATCTCTTCCTCGAGGCATTGTTCTAAACCATTGCGAGGATAGGCGATATTATGACATAAGATAGCTTTTCACCATATGAGAACTATTCTCAAATTCCTTAACCAATCCGCTTAATTCTACCGTTAATTTAGCATCTAATATGCTTCAGCAAGATAGTAATTTTGACATTGTAAAATTTCTCAAAATGAATTTGTAATTAACAACATTTTAACATACATTCTTTTATTAATTACCAAAATAATTTAGGTCTTGTTTTAAATTGGTATCTCCCACTATTTTCTTCAAACTATATTACCCTCACTTATATAGTTCGGCAAAATCTAATTAAAGATTAGCTAGTGAGAATAAGGATCCCATTTCAAATGTATATAGCCTTGTGGTGACACAACAAACTATATATAAATAAATAGGTAGACAACTTTTGTCAATTACATCAACTATGTAACTCCTTGATTTTGCCTCTTAGATTATTTTGATCAAGTGGTGGCACATCCGAATCAAAATTATCCAAGTTAAGTCCGACCTAGCACTCCATATATTCAAAAAAGAAAAATATCATCCTTGTGGTGACACAACAAAACAATATTGTTCAATTTTCTTTATAAGCATCAAATGTGATAAATTAACATCTTAAATACTTAATACTTGCTTTCTTGTGGTGACACAACAAACTCATATTAAATATTTAATACTCTATTAATTTTATCATGCTAGTAGGCTTACGCTTGATATTCCAAATATCTTTGAACGCTTAGGACTTAATATAAAAATTGAGGGTTTTGTTATTAATTTGTCTCATCTTGTTTAGCGCATTTATTATATATATATATATAAATATATATATATATATATATAAATAAACATAAACATGCTGAAGCATGTTTGCATAATATAATATATATAGTATAAGCATGCACATATAGAATACTATATTCTACCCGATTGATTATGGACTTTTATTCTAGTTTGGTTCACTAGAGCCACCAAGTGAACCAAAAGGTCAAACCCTAGGGGTGCAAGAAATAATATTTAAATATAACTATTACATTTAAACCCTGCTCCATTACAAACCAGTCTTCAAGCGCCCTTCGCTTCTTGATCTCCAATTCTTCAAAATTAATTCTAACTATTCCTATTACAAAACTATTTAAAATAAATAGAAACCTCGATCGCAAATCAAGGGAAGTACATAGAGGAAATAGAATTTACATTAAGAAAAATTAGAGAAGACGAGGTACACGAATTCCCCATTTAATAAAACCCATACATTCACGCATCCAACTAAAATAAAATCCAATCGCATCGGTCAATAATCCATAATCAATCCCATTTATTATCATACACATCACCATACGATCAATAAATAATATTCATTTTATGAATAATAAACATTTAATATATATATTGATATCATTTAATGGGCAACTTTAGTTAGTATAAAATCTATTTTTGAATCAAAATAAACTCCTTTATTTTAATCCAAATTTAAATTAAAATAAAACTATTTTATTTTAATTTATCCAATTTTGAATAAAATAAACTATTTTATTTTAATCAAAATTTTAATCAAAATAAACTCCTTTATTTTAATTAATTATGGAATCCAATTCCATGAAAAAAATAAAATTATTAAAGGAAACACTGATTATCTTTCCTATTCACAAATAAACTCCTTTATTTTGAATAATATGAAATCTTATTTCATATCTAAATAAACTCCTTTATTTAAGGAAATTAGGATTCTTCTTTCCAATTCACAAATAAACTCTTTTTATTTTGAATAATATGAAATCTAATTTCATATCTAAATAAACTCCTTTATTTAAGGAAAGATGGAATACAATTTCAACTCCAATTAGTTATCATGGAATCCAATTCCAACTCTAATTAGTTATCATGAAATTTAATTTTAAAATTAAAATAAACTCTTTTATTTTAATATTAAAATAAACCTTTATTTTAAGATTAAAATAAACTTTTTATTTTAATTATAAAATTATTAAGATTAAAATAAAACTTTATATTTTAATATTAAAATAAATCTTTTATTTTAAAATTAAAATAAACTTTTATTTTAATTATATAATAATTAAGAATATATATATATATATATATATATATATATAATATATTATATATATATATATATATAATATTTCCGTGCACTTCCGAACTACCACCCGGATTGAAAAAAAAAAATGTTGTTGGGTCATGTTTCCTTGATTTGCGTGAAGCTTGTGATCCGGCCATGCATGTCCACGTAAAGCAACATGATTATAATGACCCATGTTAACCCAAAAAAAAAAAAAAATCAAGCAGCTTTCGGTTTTTTTTTTTATTATTATTATTTTTTTTATACAATAAAATTATGCCCAATTAAATTGTTCTAAACACATATCAATATACATATTAAATTAAAATAATTAATAATTTGCATAAAGGTTTGGCTCTGATGCCACTGTTAGGTTTGTAATATTCAAGAACGCAATCAAATTGCAAAAAAAAAATGCGGAAACGTGAAAAATCGAGTTTTAAAATTTACAAACCATATACCCGATCACCCTTTATGCATAATTATTAATTAAACGAAAAAGATAAAGAATAAAATCATACCTTGAAGATCGAGCTTCCTCGTACAAGTTCACCTCCAAATCCTTTCGCTCAACTTGAATCTACCGGTTTTGTTCCTTCCTTTCGATCAACGTTAGCCACCCATATGTTTGGCCTCTGAGGTGATCCACCAAGGAAAAATAAAGATTCAAGAAGATGGGTATTGCTCAAACCCTAGTTTTTCTATCTCAGATAGAAAAGGCGATTTCTCCAACAAATTGGAATTATGTCAGATGTTGTAAAAGTCAACAACCCCCACCCATAATAAGACTCTCTTATTTATCGATGTGGGCAACCCTCCTTAACAATTAAGAAATTGGGTTTTATTTAATTAATTAAATTCTTTTAATTAATTAGGCTCTAAATCTTATTAGGGATAATTAATTAAACTCTTTAATTAATTTAACCTCCTAATCTTATTAGGAATAAATGAGAGTACTTATATTAAATTAATTCCTAAACTCTTTTAGAAATTAAAATAATAATAATTGTAATAATATTAATAAGACTCTCTTATTAATTTATATTTAATATATCTAAAATATTAAATAATAAATATTAAGCTATTTAATTTATTCTATCACCATAGATTAAATTAAATATACATAACATATTATTACGATTATGCCATTAACTTCTTAAATAATTATTCTTCCTTTTATGGTGTGACCTTTGTGTTCTCCATATTAAACCTACAGTGAATAAATCAATTAGAATAATTTAATCTTATTTAAATAAATAAATTAAACAATTAATTTATTTAAATAAATAATATTTATTCTACAATAGGATAAGCCTCCCTAATGATCAACGACTTTTCGTATAATATAGATTTCAACATTAATCATAAAAGAACCTTTGAGTAAATAGTTATCGTATAATTCAATCCTTCCACCATACAATGTCCCAATTAAATATAAGACATGGAATTACCGCGCAGTCTTATTTTATTTAATTATATGTATTTCGATCCTTAAATGCACAACTCCAAATAATGCAAATTAGAAACTCCTTTCTAATTTCATTCTCGCCGCCAAGGACTACTGGGTTGTCATTTATCGAATCACATAGACATTTCTCTTCTTTTATTAGAAGTGGTAGATTCTTTATCGATCATACATTATCTCCATGTACAACTTATTATACCCAAGCATACCCTTTGATATACCCTAAGGGTCTTAAGGAATAAGTTAAAGTATAACTCATCATACACAAGATACTATGATGATCTCAAGTCCAAGGATTACTTGTAGACTTACTATCACTACAGAATTCCTATCGACAGCAAGTAAAACTCCATTAGGTATTCCTTAATGAGCCAATGCTCAAAGGAACTTATTCTCTAATAAGTACTACACATACTTGCTTTAGTGTTCCACACAAATGATCACGAGATCAATCATCCTCATCCAATGAGCAAGCAATGTACCAATCTATCCTGATTCACTAATCCCCAATTTAGTAATCCAATGATTGTGAACTATTTTAGTTTTAAGCTTTCTAAGAATTTAGATCTCATTAGAATGATCATCATCATTATTCTAAAAGCATTGCTTAAAACTACGGGTTTATCACATATTGTAAAACAAAGATCACGTAGATAATTAAAAGCCTTTAATAAATTAATACTTTTTATTAATAAATGAATAAGATTGTTACAAAGTATATGCTTTATCATCAAACATGATTGGCTTGTGTGCATATTACTTTCAATGATCGCTTTAACACCGTTGAAGGCTAACGATAATTTATTCTCAGATTATCTTAGTCATAATATTTCTTCTTTGGGCTAGTTGAGCTCACCCTTTTACTTTCATTGTTTTCTTTAGAAATGAAAACGTAGCGAGGACTAGTCGGGGAACCAGAGTGACGGTCCCGATAATAGCATTAGTAGTCCTCATTATTCATTAAATAGTGTGATAATAAATGTAATGAGGACTCAATTGAGTGTGGATATTGTCTTGATGATAATATTTGTATTAAAACTCACAACATATGTTTTGTCGTATTTTACACGAATCGTTGTATAATTAAGTTGTATTTGAATTTTGTACCATGTATTTGGCACTCAAGATGGATGATGTATACCTATTTTGGGGGCGTCATATATATATATATATATATATATATATATATATATATATATATATATATATATATATAGTCTACTATCACGTAAAATCGCTCACATACATTTATATGTATATTTTGATGGCCCACGTGCAGAGCAAGTCACGTGATCATCAAAATATGCATATGAGTGTATGTGAGCGGTATGAGAACAATTTTATATGATAGTAAACTTATTTTATATTACGTCTTCAAACTTCAAAGTAAAATAATTATTCGTGCCTATTTAAAATTTATTAATTTGTTGACTAATTAATGCTATGATTGATACAAAATGAATTATCATAGTAAAGGTAAACACTAAAACTCTAAATAAAAATTAATTAATTTACACTAATTTTCTTGTCCTTTTAAAATGTTGAAAGTCAAAAAAAGAACAATTAAATTGTTAAGGAAGTTATTGTGAGTAAATCGGAAAGTCTTTGTTTGAATTTTTTTTGGAAGAAGAAGGACTATGGCTGGTTATGTAAGACAAGAAGATGATACAAAATAAATAAATAAATATTTTCTTGTCCCATACGCTAACCATTAATTAGGTTCAAAAGAAGTCAAGAAAAAGTAGGTCGGATTAATTAAATGTTTAATTTTTCTTTTGTTTAAGATTTGATTGGGCGCACGTACGATGCCATTTTTTTTAATAGATAATATTATTTATATATATATTTTTAATATTTTTATATGTTTACTCGAAGATAGACTCATTATAATTTAATATAAGAAAGAATTATTTAAAAATATATGTTAAAATATCAATTTTATTTATCAAAATATTAACCTCTAAATTTAAGATATTCGTAGAAACTCAGAGGTTCAGTTAAATAAATATTCAGGGACAGTTAATTAAGAATATCTTGCTTTTGCTTCCATCTTGCCATTTAGTTCTATTACTTTCTCTTAATAAACAAACAATACATACCCCTTAAAGGAAAATTATCATATTTTTTTTGAGTTATATTATATATTGTAAGACAATTTAACCTAATTATAATTGCGGCTATAGTTTAGAATTAAAAAAGATATTATTTTAAATTATTTTATCTTATTACATATATTTTTACGTTATTCGCAATTTAAATTTATCAAATATTTGTTAACATGTATTTTTTTTTTTCTTGTGTTCATTCATTAATCGATAGTACATATCTATTTTAGATATTTACGAGTTTTGTTGTGAAATATTTAAAATACCCTTAATGAATTAAAAAAATGTAGATATGAAATCTTCCAACTCTCATTTACTTTTTTTTAAAAGTTATAAAATTATTTAAAATTTCTTTCACTGTCGCATCTGATAATATTGTGTTCACTTAATTTGTATTGGACTATAAAATAATAATATAAATTAATATATTATAAGATAGTAGATGAGACTCCTAAATATGAAAGCACGACATCAGTCTATTGTAATTTTCTTACGATAAAAGCTGAGTTGTACCGATGACTACTTAATTTAGTCGTATAATAACTCATTTTTATTAAACACCGTTATATAAGGCAGTATTGAACACAGTAAATTATTCTCTCTTAAAATAAGTAATATTTTTATTATTTTATTAATTTAAATTATTTAGGCTAGGCAAAATGAGTAATACTGCTATTACATAAAATCGCTAACGTCTGTTCACATATGTATTGAGCTATACGACTTGCTTGCATCGCGAGTCATACTAATACGTACGCTGAGTGTATGTATGCGAACAATATGCGAATGGCTTTTTATGCGATAAAGAAATCTATTGAGACTAAATATGGTAAGTCAGTTTATATTCTCCATTAAAATCCCCCTGATCGATAAAACCCTAGATCAGAATACTCGAGTTCAAATCCGTTCATTCACATTCAAAATAATACGATAAACCTTTCTTTGTCACTTTCCTAAACTCTTTACTCTGCCATTTTCATTCCCCCTCTACACCCCTTTTTTCTCTATATAAATACATATATACGTATATATATATATATATATATATATATATATATATATATATATATATATATATATATAGTTCTAATGGCCCTGCAGGTGTAAATATCAGGATCTCTTTTAGCAAATCAATTGGATCATGGCATGTGAAGAGTTTTACAATTTGCTGCGGAATAAGAGAGCAAAGGAGAGAGAAAAGTGTGATGGGTCTAATTACACTTATCCAAATAATTTAAATTAATAAAATGATAGAAAGATTATTAATTATTTAAATACACATCAATCAATTTCTTATGACCCAACCCAGGATGACACGTAGTTAATTTTAAGTTCTTCTAGTTGGATATAGAAATTGAACATGCGTTTATTTAAATTTTATTTATTTATATTTTGACCTGGTGAATAAAAATATAAATAAATAAAATTTAAATACACTCATATCAACATAGAGTTTTTGATTAATTTTTGGTGTGTCAAGTGAATTTGGATATTAGTGAAAAAAAATTAATAATTTATTTATCTAATTGATAAAATTAAAAGGTGAATAATGGAAGTAGAAAGATAGTAATAATAATTTAAGATAATAAAATATATTTAAATCAAAAAAGTAATAATAATAACCTAAGCTTAGCCGTCAAATTAGTTGACTTTATCTATCTCGTCCATCCTTTTCTTTTTCCTCACGTGGAACGCGCCGCAAAGATCGGGACGGTGCGTCTCTCCTCTTTATTATACTTTCTTCTTTCTGTTTACGAACCCAGTCAATCTCAGTCTTGACAAATTGCAGACGAAAACCCCCTTCTCTCTCATAAAAATTGGGCCCCACTGCCATCTGTCCCATAAACCCTGACGCACTACCTTACGCAACTTTTTCAAAACCCTACCCTTTTTTTCAACCCACACGTACCATTACCATACACGTTAATGTACTACAAAATTGTTTTGCCCTTAATTCTCAACCCTTCTTATACCCGTGCAAATATCATCACTAGAAGACTCTCACTTTCTCTCTCTAAACATAGATGGGGTCTGACTTCTGATCCAATCGGCTTCTTAATCAACAACGTACCACCACTTTTGTTCGGTCCAGTTTAACTTCCAGTAATATGTTTTCCGGCACGATGAATCTGAACGGTAAAGAGAATCGGAAGGTTACCGGAGAATTGAACTTCTTTTCGGCCGGAAAGCCTAATGACCATACCAATTTTCCGGTGATCGATAGGAGTAGTATTGTTGTCGAGCATGAAAATTCACATGGTGAGGCGAATCCGGACGTAAATGTAAGTTAACTAACTTATTAAATTTCCATCCATAAATATAATTATTATGTATCTCTAATTTTGAGATGGAATATACAAAAAGAATGTATTTCAATCTATCTACAAAATAAGTATTATGTTTCTTTATAATTTAAAACTAAATATGTATCTCTAATTTTCAAACAGAATATAAAAAAATGTATTTTTAAATTGTATAAATAAATAAATAGATATAGGAAACTAATTTATAGACAATCCATCCATAACCTACAAATGGGTTGATCACTTTATTGAAAAAAATGATTAGTAGCAGTAAATCATTTCCGATACAAATAAGTAGTAATTAAGAGTAATACTACGGTGATAAAAAGTTGATATAAAATTATGTATCGAATTATAATTAATGAATGTTTCGTCATACATGAGAAGTCCAATAGTCTTTTTGTTTCAATCTTTTGTCGCCAAAGTTTTATTGAATATGTAAGTTATTATTATTATTATTATTAGGGCAATATGATCATACACAATCACAGATATTTTATTTATTTATCACCGTGCATAAACTATTATTACTATTAACACATTATTATTATTATCACATTGTTGTTATTATTACTATTAACTTATCTTTTTCTCTAAATTATATAGACAGGTTTGCACCTTCTTACTACTGCTAACAACGCTGGAAGTGATCAATCCACGGTGGAGGACGGAATTTCATCTAATATGGTAGCTAACCGAGATAAAAATGAGGTAATTAATTATATTATAATTACAAAAATTAGAGAATAAAAAATATATAGTCAACATTATTTTGAACAATATAAATTTTGTGCTTAATTTTATTTAATTTCCAGCTGGTACAAGTTCAACTTGAGCTAGAAAGAATCCATACCGAAAATCAAAGGTTGAGAGGAATGCTTAGTCAAGTTACCAACAATTACAATGCACTACAATTGCATCTTGTCACATTAATGCAACACCAACACCACAATAAGGTAATGTAATTTTCATTAATTAAATTACACCAAGTTAACGAATTAATTCATAGAAAATTCTTTATATATAAAATATACTCGATTATAATCTTTTATAATATGTCATCGTGTCTAGTCAACTGCATGCGGATTCTTAGTTTATCATTTAGTTGTGGTAATTTTGATTCAAGCTAAATAAATACTCCCTCCGTCCCAAATTAATTGCTCAGTTTTGACTTTTTTAAGTCAAATTGACTATTTTTAGAATTAATAATTAAGCATATATAAATATATTTCTAAGATTATAAAAATTGGGGTTAGTAATAAATTGTATATATTTTTTTTTGGTTCTAATCTCTTCACCTATATTTTAGCAAAAATAGTAAAAAGATTAGTTTTAAAAATGGTCAATTTGACTTTAAAAAGTCAAAATTGAGCAATTAATTTGGGATAGAGGGAGTAGTATATATATATATAGCATGACTCTTAGTTGTGATCATTTTGATCCAAATTAAACTGAATTGTAGTGCTAATTAAGTATACTTTGAATAAAGATCTGGTTATCATGAAGTTAATTTCATGGTAAGTTGGTCAATTGACCAATACAGTGCTGACATTAGAAATTACCTCTTGTTCTGCGTGTCAACATTGTATTGGTGAATTGAACAAAATTAACTTTATATTAAACCACTCCTTTTGAACAGATTGTACAAGGAAAATCGGAAGAAAAGAAAGATGAGATTGAAGGACACATAGTACCAAGACAATTTATTGAACTAGAACCAAAATCCACACAATCACATTCTACATCAGAAGAAAGAACCCGTTCTGGATCACCAACAAACACCATTAAATTACCCAAAAATGGCACTACAAATCCGGTTGCTCGCGACGGCGGCGAAAGAGTTGGTAGAGAAGAGAGTCCGGAATCAGAAAGTTGGAACCCTAACAAGGTTCCCAAATTGAGTGCTGCTGCTTCTGGGGGTGTTGATCATCAGCCCGCAGAAGCTACAATGAGGAAAACACGAGTGTCGGTACGCGCCCGGTCAGAAGCTCCCATGATTAGTGATGGTTGTCAATGGCGTAAATACGGACAAAAAATGGCTAAAGGAAATCCATGCCCTCGAGCTTATTATAGGTGTACCATGGCAGCAGTTGGATGTCCTGTTCGCAAACAAGTATGTTGCACTTCTTTGGCTAACTTAGTTCATCACTCGATATATATACTTGCATTTTTTTTTCCAATTTATTAACATAAACTTAATTATTATAATTTATTTGTTTCGATTTAACATAAACTTTTAATAGACTTTTAAAGCTTAATTTGCCCAACATCCGTCTTGTATTATTTAATTTTGCCTTTTAAAGTCAAACTGTATTTTTTTAAATAAATATTTTGTAACATTTGTTACATATAAAAAAAAAGTAATTAAAGATACATTTTTTAATAAAAGAATCGTTATATAAAATATTGTAAATGCATTTGTAGTTTTAGATTATAACATGAAGTCATAATGTCATTACTTATATAATAGATAAATTGAGTCTACACAACATATAATTATCACTAATTAATTTGGAAAATAATTTTTTAAGTCATCCAATTATAAAACGTATCTCTAATTTGGAACATATATAATTGCATGAAATTTTACTTCAAATCTTAATGTGATTTGGAATTTAAAATTAATATATGTGTTTAATTTGTAATTTTAAAAAATAGTCAATTTGGTCATTAAAATTAATAGACAACATTTAATATGAAAGTACTAGGATTATCTATTCTAAGCAAAGATTAACACAAGTTTATGACAATATAATAGGTTCAAAGGTGTTCTGAGGACAGAACAATACTAATAACAACATATGAAGGAACCCACAACCATCCCCTCCCTCCGGCCGCCATGGCGATGGCTTCCACCACCTCAGCAGCGGCGAACATGCTACTTTCCGGTTCCATGTCGAGTGCCGACAGAATAATGAACCAAAATTTGCTTGCAAGAGCTATCCTACCAATGTCATCTAGTATGGCAACAATCTCAGCCTCACCTCCATTTCCAACTGTTACATTAGACCTAACTCACTCTCCAAACCCATTACACTACCATAAACCTTTGTCCCAATTTCAACTCCCATTCCCACAAAACTTGGTGTTGCCGCCGCCTACGCCGTCGCCTCTAGTCATATTTGGTCAACCCCTTTACAACCAATCAAAATTTTCCGGTCTACATGAGTCCTCCCACTCCAACCAATCACAGCCAAACACGTCATTTGCTGACACCGTTAGTGCCACCACAGCTGCCATTACGGCGGACCCCAACTTTATGGCCGCCGTTGCGGCCGCCATCTCCACCATAATGGGCGGCAGTAGTATTTATAATATGGACAACGTACAACAATAGCAACAGTTAATTTGTTTCTTTTTTGATTTTTGAAGGATTTAATATTATGTGTTAATTACTCCATAATCTTTCTTCTTTGTCAAGTTATTGGGGGGATTTAGAATTAGAACAGTATGTTCATATTAAGGATGGTGGGAAGATCAAATGTTTTGAAAAATATGTATAGATTTCCATTATTTACATATTACTCCCTCCCTCCCTCCCTCCCTCTCATATATATGTTGTTTTTAAAGAAATGATTGTATAACATTAAATATAATAATATTAATTATCTATAATACCTTTAAATTCCAATAATTACGTACCATACTTATCACATACTTTTTTTCACATCTATAACATTTTTCCATGAGGGGTAATTTTAGAAAGAAAAATAAAATTATTTAAAATGACATATATTAAGGGACGGAGGATTTTATAAGTATTATTGTTTGATTTACAATAATTAAAGTGATTAAAATTGAAGGAAATAAATAATATAAAAGGGGTTTGAATAGATTATTTAATATTTTATTAATCCTTGAATATCTATTTTAAATATTTATCTTTCTTACTTTTTTTTCTTTAATTCAGTTTTATTAAATTATCATAAATAGAGAAGAAAATAAACAATCACATAGAACTCAAATAATTTAGCTGATTCACAATATATAACTTAGTATATTGCTACGTCCAATCCCTAGTACTTGAGAGCCTATCCCTTTTCATCAACTCTCATTCACTTAATTAGATGGAAAAACATTTACAAAAGTTTGTACATCAAAACTTTTAAACCTTCAAACTATTTATCTTATATAGTAGCTTTCCGCTCCATCCTCAAAATAAGTTGTTTCACAATCTCACAAATACATAGAAACTCAACTTCAAGCTAACCTCTTTATTACTTTGGTTTTGGTTCAGGATTAATATAAAAATTAACAAACTCAAAAATCCAATTTGAAAATTTTATTTGTATTAAAAAAATTGCTTCTAAATAAACAAATCAAACTTAAACTCAGAGTATTCCTTGATTCATTGATATCTGCAGTTTATAACAAATTAAAAATACTATACAAATATCACAAGCTGTTAGTAATAGCAGTTTATGCACAGAATTTATAATAAATGTAATTTCAAGTATAAAGAATTAATCAGATAATATTCTAATTCTTGAAATGTAATTAAAACTAATTAAGTACAATATGAATGGTCTTTGAAAACTTGAATAGTTTTATGAGTGCAATGAATCTAATTGAGTATTAACCGATCTCTTAAATTAAGGCAGGTTGCGCAAACTCGAGCTTAATAAGTTGGTATATAAATAAGTTTACTAACACATAAAATTGTTCAGATATTATTACATACATCATTAATTGATATTTTAATTGGTCCACGCGACTTTGCTTCCGCATTTAACCATCAAAATATATATATGTGAAACAGATATATATAAGTTGCTTTATGTGATAGTAGACTTATTATTAGTATATGCACATTTCAAATGAAAATAATCCAACTTAAAATCTAATTTGATCTGAAAAATTGAAGTATACTATAAAATTCTAGTTCCTTTAAGTTTTAAACAAAACTTGATAGATATTTTTAAAGTCATCGCTCTAGTATATCAATAATAAAACTTCATTTGATAATACTTCAATGGAGTGCATATATACTCTTATAGTACTCTTTTACAAATTAATCAACTTCAATGCTCAAAGAGTATCGATGCATAAAAATAATGATATAGCTTATTTTTAATATAAAAAAGATTCGTTTACGCGTCCAATCACTAATAGCGCGTTCAATCATCAACAGAAACAAAGTTACACGAAGAAACATGATAACTTAGGTCGTCAGGAGATAACTCCGGTGTGAGAATAAGTACAGGCTGAATAAACTTAACAATAGAGGTTTTAAAGTTTTAGTGTTAACAATGATTACATACCTGTAAATTATGGTGTAACGATTAGATACCTGTAAATTATGGTGTAACCTTGTATTTATAGTAATCATATCCCCCTTCTCCATGTCCGCGTCTAAAATAATCCATTCAAATATTTAGCTTAATGATTGATTGAAACAACCTAAAATATATAATTTAATCATTAATTATTTGAATAAATAGTTAACTATTTAATAACTATAATATTATAAATTATTATTTATGTCACTCGAGTTTCGCACGGGGTTGGTGAGTTTGTTTCAATTAAAACCCCATAAAAGTCACTAGAATGACATCACAACTTTTTCTGTCGTTCTCTTCTTTAGTTTTTTCCTCCTGTCTCGAGTATGAACACAAACTATATGTTAGGATTAATTTTTATTAATCTTAATTGGGACCACACATGTATATTATTAATGTGTGTTATCATGTATAGGCCTAAATTTAAGTGATCTAATTAAGTTTTAAGTAGGCTTAAGGGTATGTTTGTCATGGAGTTAATGTGTAGAGATCAGACTTGTAATTTTAAATTGATGAGGGGCCAATTTAAAAATACTAAAAGATAATAACTGCATTTTAACAGTTTCTTCACAAGGCAGTTTTCTTTATAAACGGATCATGGTCCCCAATTGAGCGTATATTTTTTTCTCTTCATTGTTTTCTCTGTATCCCCATCAACAGAGAAATTCACTTCTAAAATACGCATCAATTGGAAGATCTCAACCCGTTTGATCAAACAATATTATGGAATCTGGTACGCTTCAGTTATATTCTTTCTTCTTCTTTTGTTTCAACGTGGGTTATATCTATAAAAATGTTTAGTTTCAGTAATTAATTTTCTGTTATATTTATAAATATATTCAGTTTCAGTAATTAATTTCAACAATGTTATCAGAGCCACCCATGTTTGATTCATAGAGAATTTATGAACATTTTTTTTTGGAGATTTTATTAAAAAAAAAAAAAAACGCCGCGGAAAACAGGTTTATATATATATATATATATATATATATATATATATATAAGAAACATGCTTATTTGAGATATCAGCCAAACTGTATGATCAAGTTTCTTAAGTGTCCATGATACTATTGGTTTGGGCCAAACTGTTACTTCAAAAAAAAAAAAAAAAAAAAACCGAAACAGAATATTCTATAAGCCTTAAAAGATTTAGAATTACTGAAATTGTAAAGTCAGTTTGCTCTTGGAATGTTAGTAATCCATATTAAGCATTAAGTCCACTGAGAGGGGTCTGTTAAAAGGATAACTCTTGAAAATCTGTTTTCCGTGATTTTCTTGAAAATATAATCATGAATGCCTAACCCAGAGTGTGGTAAATTCAGTATTCGTAAGTAGAGATGTATGTTCACCTTCTCTTCTAATTATCAAATAGAATTAACTAGCACATAATATATATATATATATATATATATATATATATATATATTTGGGGGCGGAAGCAAAGAGAAAAAGAGAAAACAGAGTAGTGCATATAAACAACACATTTAATTACTAAATAAAAATAAATTTATTGATAAATGAAAATATTTACAAACAAACTGAAAATTAAAGTGACTTACAATTTAACTTAGAACATTTAAGAAGAAAGAGAATGAGGGGTTAAGATGGGCTAAACAGCGGTAGAAACTAAAGATTCGTCTGAGAAGAAACTCAGAGTCTTTCTAAGTTTCGAAGTCTGTTTGCTAACTAAGTTCGAATTCCTTTTATAGAATAAGGAAAGGAACTATTACAAAGTTACTATTACAAAATGAATCATTACAGACAAATAACTCGAGATGAATAGTGCTAACTTTTGACTAAATACATATGCTTTCGCTACTTTAGACAAAGAGGCCGATAACTTTTGATTCAAAGAGATGCTTTCGGGGAAAGAGAGAGCATCTTTTGACTTTAAAGGTCATTAGGCAAAAGGCGTGGATCTCGAGTCGCTTTCTTGGAAAAGCATTCTTCCGATTGATTGGTCATAGGGCAGTGCATGTGACCGGAAGTCGTGCAAATGGGTCCTGAAAGCATCCTCAGAGATCGATGGTGCCATATGGATCATATCGACCATCATCATCTCGCAAACCGCTAATCAAGCATTCTCGAGAAGAGAAGAAGAATGAATGTAAGCTTCCTCACGTAACTCATCAATTCTTTTGTTAAGTGCTTGGGCTATTAATTTTAATTCTTTACTAGAACAATTCTTGAAATCAAAATGTCACGAGAACAAGACGATCCAAGAGGGATCGATTTTTGACTCTTTCGGTTTTTCACTCTTTTGATTGACCGGAAGGTTCTTTGATGAGACCGAAGAACCTTAAGAGGGACGGTGGGAAATTTAACCAACTTGACTAACAATCCTATTAACATCAAACTTATCCCACCATTTGATGAAAAATTGTCGAGAGAGAAGAGGGAATGGCTCACAAAGGGTACAGTCATCCGCCACATTGAAATCTCGACCATGAGGATCGGTTACTTTAGTTGGGGTTTTAAAGTCATACTTCCATTTAAGAATCCAGGGAATCTTATATTTATTAACAAATTGAAGAATGACAGGGACGCCATCATACTTTGGATTGTATTTATTGTGGTTGCAAAAAATGACTAAGTTGAACTTTCAATGGTTCAGGAAGGAGATCATAAGTGGAACCAGACCTCATCCACCAGTGGGAGAACCAATGAGGGAACTGACTTTTGAACTTATGATCGAACTGAAAAAACCATGAATGACTGTTTGACTCATTTTGAAAAAGGAAAACTCTATACCAGGCTTCCATATAATCATAATAACAATAAGAGTTATCCTGACTAGAAAGCTGCATAAGGTCAGAATGATGTTTTCCCCAATCAGACATTAGAATGAACTGTTTAATATACAATGAATGATAAAGTACTTTGGTTTTATCATTATTGGCATAAATGGGTTTAACAAAGATCGACTTTTGCTTTCAACAAGGATATCCTTATAATACACAAGGGATTTATAAGAGCCAATGGTCGGAAATGCCATCCGTAAGGAAAGAATCTGGCAACCAATTTGACTGGGTCATCTTTAGGTTTCATATGGGGTTCAATATGAAATAGGTGAGTGGTCCATTTGAGCATATACTCAGAAGGAGGATGACTGGGGTTTGAAACAGAGGCTTCTGACTGGAATGGGTCAACCGGAGTTGGGTTACTAGCTAAGGCTGAACTGTATGGCTTGGGTATTGTTCCAAGATTGGTAAATTTGTTGGTGGTTTGATAAATTGGGTTTACTGGATGAGGAACCAAGGTTCCTTTTGGTTGATTACTTGGGCCAGTAGGGCGACCCGGACCACGAGAGGATGATGCTCCTCGAGTACTCATGATGGACGAACAATACCTGTATTAATAAATTCTCGAGTGAGAAAATCGGGAATTGAATTGTTACTGCCTTTAATGTACTCAATCTCAAAATCAAAGATACTTAATAAGGCTTGCCATCTAGCAAAAGAATGTTTAGAGGCTATGTTTTCAACATCTTTTTCTAAAACATATTTTGCTGATTTGCAGTCTATGCGAACTAAAAACTTTTTGTTCAATAAGTCACTTTGAAACTTGTTAATACATAATATTAAAGAAAGTATTTCCTTTTTAATAGTATTGTAATTTAACTACGTAGTATTCCATGCACCGGAATGGAAACGAACGATTTGTTCTGGGGAATTGAGAGTAAGTTTTTGCTTGAGAATTCCTCCGAATCCAATATCAGAGGCATTAGTTTCAACAATTTTGAATGCAGAATCATTGGAAATACCAAGGCAGGGCAATGCCTTGACATATTTTTTTAACTTGTTGGACGACGTATGTGTGAGTGTCACCATGGGGAGGATTGTCCTGCAAACGCTGAAAAAGAGGTTTGCAAATCTTCCTGAGGTTTTTATAGAACTTGCCAATGTAATTGAGCGAGCCCAAAAACCTCTGTAGTTGGGTTTTATTGGTAATTTTATCTCGGGAATCACAAAGAAATTGAATAGCTCTCATCAATAGGTCAGATGAGTCCGCGATAAATATTTAAACCAAGAAACCGAACTTTAGCTTGAAACAAGCTACATTTGGAAGGTGAAAGGACAAGTCCATTATCTTTAACTATTTTGAAGAACGATTTCAAATGTTTAATGTGTTCTTCAATAGAATTGAAAAAAATGAGAATATCATCAATGTGTATTTACAATAAAAAGTGATTGAAAGGGTTCAAAATATCATTGAGAATATTCTGAAATTCACTAGGAGCATTTTTTAGGCCAAATGCCTGGACATTCCATTCGTAATGACCAAATGGGGTAGTGAATGCTTTTTTGTACCTATCATCCGGGTGGATTGCAACTCTGCCAAAACCAGATTTAAGGTCAAATTTATCAAGATAAGGGGCATTACTCAAATGGGTTAATAAGGTCGCCTTTGTTAGGTAAAGGGTACCTAATCCACTCTAAAACTTTGTTCAACGGTTTCAGAATTGATTACTTAGATCGGGAACACCTCTCTCTTTTCTCGCTTCATTGTTAACATAAAAAAGGGATACGACCATGGGGATTTACTAGGCTTAATTAAACCTTTACTAAGAAGATCATTAATCTCCTTTTACATAACTCCATTTGTTCGTGATTCATTTGTATGGGCTCGGCCTTAGTAGGAATCAGGTGTTCTTTGAATTCCTTAGCATAAGGAAGCCTTACTACATGCTTCTTCCGATGCCAAAAGGCATTAGAGAATCGTAACAAAGGTTTTCTTTTAAATATATTTTTAACTCTTCAATTTTTTTTTGAACTTCTTTATTCTCAAGTTGTTTCTTCAACACGCTTGTACTTAATTTCTTCGTTTAAGAAATTTAAATGGGTAGATTTACAATTCAATAAATTTAATGATTTGAAAATAAATTCTTCTTGAATGAATTTTAAATCTCTTTCTTTAGGTTTAATAAGAAATTTAAATGTTATTCTTTTTCCTAAATGTTTACAAACTTTAATCCTTCATTATCGGTAGTAAAAGGGTATAGTAAATATATAAATGGTAACCCTAAGATGATCTTATCAAGAAGATTGCGATTAAAACAAATGATGTTTTAAAACACATATTATCTCGATGTATATAAACTTTAGGCGCTTTATATTTTATTTCCATTCGACTACCATCAATTTGAATTTAACTTTTCATTAGTTTTCTTATAATACTTAGTCGATTAAACCTTCCCGAATACAATTAAGATCTCACGCCAAGATCAACTAGAGCAGTGAAGTTGTATAGAAAAGGTTTTATCAACAACTAAGTTAATGGAGATATACCATTTTGAATGGTGATATCTTTAATTCGCTTTAAGAGAAAGACCTCGAACAAAAAGATCCGGCCTTCTTTTGTTCCCGATGATTCAGCTCATCGTGATCTTCATCACTAGAGGAGGAATCATGGACTTGAAGATCGGATTTTTTGTCTTCAAACTCTTTTCTTAAATTAGAGACTTCTAATTTTAAGTTAGAAATTTCTTTTTTCGCTTTATCGACTTCGATTCAACTCGAAGGGTAACTTCCTTAATCGGGTTTTAAAATCTCTCAAGAGTTTTATTAAGATTAAATACTGGTTTTTCTTTGGCTTTAATAATCTTATCCTTAACTCTATTATCTTTAGTTAATAAATCTTTTAACTGCTTAGTGTACTGAGACTTTAACTCAGGATCAGAAATCTTACTAATTAAGTCAATTAGCAAAGAACTTTCTTCATCTTCTTTAGTGATTACATTAACTTGTTTATTGCAACACTTTTCATTGCAATTGTTAGCACAAATAGTGACTTCGCCATTATCACTATCTCTGCTTCGTGGTTATTAGTATCGCTATTAGATGAATGAGGGATATCGTAACCTTCATCATTACCGATATTGTTCTCATTCTCATTAATTCTAATAGTTGTTCAAGATCTTCACTTGAGATGTTTAATTGAGATAATTTTTCTTAATTTTGCACTCATTTTTATAGTGCCCTTTCTACCCCTACAATTGTGGCAAACAATTTTACTTTTATCAAATTTTTAGATGATTTTTATTATAAATTTTTCTTGTGGGTTTTGGGGTTTAGTGTAATATTCATCTTGATTTTTATCTTTTTATGACTTTGTTTATGTTTATAACGCTCATGATTCTTATGATGATCAATATGTTTACGCAAGTGCTTCCTTCTAGAGGGAGCAACAGAGGTAAACCATATTGTTCATGTAATGTTCCTAACTCATACTTGGCTTTTTTTCTATCTTTACTAGCTTGTTTGGCTAATTTAAAATCAATACACATTTTTAATCCAATTTTTGAATATAACCGATTATGTCACCATAAGTCGTTATCATAATCAATATACCCTAAATTTTTACTTAGCTCTTCTCTCTAACTTTATGAGCGAATAATGAAGGTAAACCATCGACGAAATTTCTCTTTCCGTAATGGTTTATTGCTATCATTTCGCATCATAACTCGAGAGGTAAATACATCCTTGTACCATCTAAAATCACTTAGAGTGGGACAAGTGAGATTACTTAGTCGATCGTGAATTCTCTCGCTTATATTATCGGGAGTGCCAACAAAATGTTTAATTATGGTAAAATTAAAGTATTAACTCCATCTCATGGACCAATGCCAACATCTTCATCAAAGATGGGGTCATTCATCATCATCTAACCGACAAAGATGAATTATTGATAATCTAGTATCTTCAAAGTGAGATGTTTTTCCCACCAAGATCTCGAGAATACCAAAGTGAATCCACTAGCTAATAACTCAACAATATCCGGCCGAGTCGATTGTTGAATTTAGTTATATAGCTATTTGCTACCATGTATATGTGATTTAACTTGTTTAAAATCTCTTGTTCATCAAACCATCAATGTTCCATTCATAAATTTTATTGATGAAACAGAGAATTGCTTATCTAGATTTCTCTCTTCAATCAGAGATCCGGAGGAGTAGGTCTAGAGTACCAATTCCGGTTATACTAGTGTTTTTAATCGTTAATTTATTTAATCGATCATTAAAATCTGGACCAAGAAGTATCGTAATGATCTCGACTTGCTATCGCTTTCATTGTCTGCTTTAACTTGATCAATGATCGCAATGGTGCCACTTGATTCAGTGCTCGCTTTTTAATTTTTAAATAACTTATCAATAGCTCGAGTGAGTTCACCATCTTTGTTAGTAAACCTAATTTACTTCTATTTTTTTCGTAACTTTAATAGAGGTTGTTCAATTTTTGAATCGGGTTTTTAATAGTAGTTTCTCAATTTTTCTTCAATCCTATCTAGTCGCTCTTCCTACTATTGCTAGATATTGATTACTAAAATTTAATTGTTCAATAATTTTTTATCATCTTTATTACCATCCGATATTTTAAAAGGACCGGCAACAATGTATTTATTTTTAACCGAAAGTAGGACTGCTTTCTAGCGGGGATGACTAGAAGAGACCTTTGACTTATCTTCTTTAATCCATCGAGTTTTAGTTATAACATTACATTTACCTTGATATCGATCATACCAATGTAAAAAGTAATGTTTATCTTTTCACCGTTAATAAATCGCTTCCATCTATTAACAATTTTATCACGCTTTTTTTTCTCGTTAAATGATTAGATCTAAATAAATGTCTTTTTTTCTTTATTAGATTTGGAATTGAAATCTTTTAACAAGATTGTCCCAATCTAATTTGAATTCTTTTTAATAACTCTTAATTGATTGTTAATCTAATCTCAAAATCGATCGAGTTGGGTACTCGTAAGGGGTAGGAGAAGAAGAAAATCTTCTCTTCTACAAAGTCCTTTTTGAGTATAACAAGGGTGACTAGCTTGACCTTGATTAAGGATACCCTTTAATTTAATATCCCTAATGTAAGGGTTACTAAGTACTTCAAGATCTCTTCTACCGTGAACCAAGGTGTCAAGAACTAGTAAAATCTTCTATAATAATCGGTTCTTCTAGTACGCTTCAAAACTTATTTTGACTGCTCCATCGGAAAATTGTTTAACATTTTCAATATTTAGTAGGTTGTTAACAACAAAGTTGTTGAGGAATTTCACCGGGTAAAGTCCATCGACTAGGCAATGTAATATCTTTCCGCAGGATGGTTCTCTGGATTTGAATATTAAAGATCACTAGTTGAACTTTAAATTAATACAGCTTTGATCTTTAGGACTTTTATTAAGAGCATGAACGCTTAAATTCGCTTTCATGGTCTTATAATAAATCCTATAAATCAAAGCTATAAATTCGAGAACCTCAATCATATGAGTAATTTCTCCACCGCTTTTAATGTTTAATGTCAAAGCTTTTAATAAATGTTGATCACTTAGGCTTAATGTGAAATCGTGAAAGCAATTAAATTGGATAGGTCCATCAGGCAAACTTGATTCCATAGCACCAATCATACTTTGATAATAATTCAGAACCTAAAGATCTCCGAGACAGAGGTAGATACTTGAATTAATTCCTTTAATATTCAATGGT
This sequence comes from Panax quinquefolius, assembly GCA_020205615.1. Classification (NCBI taxonomy): domain Eukaryota; kingdom Viridiplantae; phylum Streptophyta; class Magnoliopsida; order Apiales; family Araliaceae; genus Panax; species Panax quinquefolius. The sequence goes on from CM035152.1 coordinate 18,508,481, forward strand.
TTAACCGCAACTTGAACAAAGGTCGATGTGAATAAAATTGTAACCTTTTTCCTATGTTTTTTTGATAACATCAGGAGATAAAAGATTACAATTTTCATATTCTTTATTAATTGCATAAACCTTTTCAACAATTTTTACATTATAATCTGTTTTAAAATTATCTAAAAAGGTTGACTGATAAATTTTTTTAGGGGAAACCCTAGGTATGTTCCAATTGTGTAAAGCTTGACTTATATTTTCATAACTATGTGTTTCCTGGTTAACTATGTGCAGGGGACAAAGGGCAAAGTCGACCGATTACTAGTTTCGAGAGTTAGACCTAAATAATCTACTCATCTTTTACTGATTTCAAAATAAATTTTTATTCAATGTTCTTCCATTCATACCCTCTTACCTTAAGTAGACTCATACCTATGTTCTATAACCCGACACCGCTTTCACCAAGAGAGACTTACAAAGGTTAGACACGAACTAGGTGGACTACAAAGAAGTTAGGTGACTTTGGAACAAGAATAAAAAAGAGAAATTTTGAAAATAGTAAGGAGATGAACAGATTCTTGAGATCTTACTTGAACTAGAACAAAAACAACTTGGCTTTGAATATATATATATATATATATATATATATATATATATAAAATCATATATGTGAGTGGCTAAGTGCTATTTACGACTAGTGGTGGAGGATTTTTATTTTTATTATTATTATTTTTTTTTTCCATCTCAAATCCATATTGCATCTGCTCCATAAGCACAGGGTAACAAAATACCAAACATGTTGTAATTGGTAAATTGTTGTGCTTAAATACAAAAAGCAACGGTGATGAGTATAGATGTTAGTGTATACGTAATTCATGCAAATATTAACCAATCCAAAGATGGGTTTATATTTGATCGAATTTTATACATATTTGTGATGATAAACATTTGATACTTATCAAGGTAATCTAATATGAATAATGAATTCGTGCAAACATGGATTTATTATTTGACATAATTATTGTCAATGTTTATTTATTTTAACAAGATTACCAATTACAATTAATATCACTGTCCAAAGGCATGATATTAATGTTGTGCTAGGTTTCTCAATGGTGACATTGAAGAAACAATTTATATGGTGCAGCCAGAAAACTTTGTGTCTTGAGACCCAAAGAATATGGTTTAAAAATTGACAAAATTCATCTATGGACTCAAGCAGGCACCTCGTCAGTGGTACTTCAAATTTCATCAAGTCATTGTTTCATATGGTTTTGAAACAAATATTGTTGATAATTGTGTGTATCACAAATTTAGTGGGAGTAAACATATTTTCCTGGTTTTATATGTCGATGACATATTACTTGCCACAAATGACATAGGCATGTTGCATGAAACCAAGAGATTTCTATCAAAGAACTTTAAAATCAAAGATCTTCTTCTTTTGTATTAGGAATTGAGATACACCGAGAATGTTCTCAGCGTATATTGGGATTGTCACAAAGGAACTATATTGAGAAAGTTCTCAATAGGTCTAACATGCAAAATTGCAAATCAGGTAAAACCTCGGTCGCTAAAGGAGACAAGTTTAGCGCATTAAAATCAAGTTTCTCGTTGTGAAAGAAAGAGTGCAGAGTGGACAGATTTCCATAGAGCACATTGGGACAAACTCCATGATAGCGGATCTGCTCACAAAAGGATTATCACCAAATATCTTTCACGAGCACACTGCTCATATGGGTGTTATTCTATTTAAGGATACTTTAGTTTAGTGGGAGTTTGTATTTGGATTATTGCTTTATGTTAAAACTACAGATTTCATTTATATATTTTCTGCAGAATTAAAGTATTCAGTTTACTACACTTTATTAAGTATATTGAAGTATTAATCTCACTACAGTTAATTAAGTAGGACCAATTGGAAATAGGCATGTGTGAATCACATTACATGTAATTTCCATGCTATGCATCCATAATTGATCTATGTTATTTAGTTATGCATTGACATACGAGACCATTGATAGGTCCAATTACGGTTATTGTAATGAAGACCGCTTTGATCCTATATTGATGTAGCTAATGGACGAGATTGTTTGGATACACTTTAGAACATGAAAACAAATTTCAGGAGCTCACTAAAGTTAAACACATTTCTTAGAATACATAAGTGGTCCAGTGGGAGATTGTTGGATTAATTTTTATTAATCTTAATTGGGACCACCCATGTATATTATTAATGTGTGTTATCATGTATAGGCCTAAATTTAAGTGATCTAATTAAGTTTTAAGTAGGCTTAAGGGTATGTTTGTCATGGAATTAATATGTAGAGATCAGACTTGTATTTTTAAATTGATGAGGGGCCAATTTAAAAATACTAAAAGATAATAACTGCCTTTTAACAGTTTCTTCACAAGGCAGTTTTCTTTATAAACGGATCATGGTTCCCAATTGAGCGTATGTTTTTTTCTCTTCATTGTTTTCTCTGTATCCCCATCAACAGAGAAATTTACTTCTAAAATACGCATCAATTGGAAGATCTCAACCCGTTTGATCAAACAATATTATGGAATCTGGTACGCTTCCGTTATGTTCTTTCTTCTTCTTTTGTTTCAACATGGGTTATATCTATAAACATGTTTAGTTTTAGTAATTAATTTTCTTTTATATTTATGAACATGTTTAGTTTCAGTAATTAATTTCAACACTATATACAAAAAACTATGTACAAAACAGTAAAAAAAAGAGAGAAAATAGAGAGGAATAATACCACGTGCACAAAAAATTATGCACAAAGAGTAGGACACGTGTATTGTATACCAATAAAAATGTGTAAATCATCTAATCGTATGTCTTACTTCGTATTTTCTCTCATTTTTTATGAGTAATGCTAGGGACACCAACTATACACAAAAAAGTTGTGCATACACACTATAAAAAAGAGAGAAAATAGGGAGCGAAACCTACAATAATTAAATATTTTACACATTTTTATTGATAAACAATACACGAGTACTTCTTTTTGTGTACATTTGATGCACAAAGTATTGTCTTTTTTGTATACTGTTTGTCCATAGTTTTTGTGTATAATTTGTGTCCCTAATATTACTCAATAGCGAGTAGGATGTTTTAAATATTTTTATTGGTAAACAATACAAAACAATACTATGTACACAAAATTTACATAAAAAATTATACACAAAGAATAGGGCATATATATTGCTTAATAATAAAATTGTGTAAAACATTTAGTCGTAGGTCACATTTCCTGTATTCTCTATTTTTTTATACTGTTTGTGCATAATTTTTTAACATAATTATTGTCCCTAACATTACTCAACAAAATATGGGTGGTACTGTTTATGTATAATTTTGTTGTACAGTTTGTACACAAAATATTATCTTTTATCGTTTTTTTCCTTTCCATATCGCCTGCTACTATAAGTTAAAAACTTTTTTTTAAAGGGGAACCATTTACTATATTACCCCTATACTAATACAGATTTCCAAAAATCAAGAGTGGGCACTTGCCCCCTTGCCAATATGTACAACCGCCCTGGAAATGTTACTATTCGGCAAACCCAATTTCTTTAAAACACATCTAGGACAAAAATATACATTTAGTGACCAATAAAATTTGAGGTCCAAAAGCTCTTATCGAGTCATGTTAACCAACTACAAACCCACTCATAAATCTTGATAAGTCATAAATAATGTTTTGAAATCCAGCCTGAATTGAACCGGCCTATTCAACCAGTTGAACCAGGAATCGGTCTCTGTCCTGTCTGATTTAACTCAATTAAATTAGTTTTGTCAAAATTCGGAACCAATTGACTATCAGTCGAAGTGGTGATTGGACCGAGAAAATAGATTAAGTTAACCCAATGAACTTATTTTTTATTATTTTTAAATTAAAAAATTTACCAAATTTTTTTTAATATTAAAATTAACCAATTTTAGTAATATTATAACTCAACTTTATTATATGTTTTAGTTCATAAAAATTGAGAGTTTTTAAAATTTTATTAATTACTAATAATATATATTTTTATATTTATGATGTCACTGGTCCACTCGATAACTGTTCTGATTCGATGACCGATTAGTTATAAGTACTCTTGGGAGTAACAATGACCTTATATAAAGTTGAGACAATCCCACATATTTTGATATGAGACTAATGTTGTGTTAGTTTGGTGGAATGAGAGAGGGAGTAGAATAAATCATTCTGTTGGGATAAAAAATATCATGTTTGGTTTCTCCTTTCCGTTGGAAAGATGTATTCAAGCTGGAATATTACCCAACTGTAAAAATAAAAATTCATTCCTGTAGGGGGAGGCAGAAATGAATCATTCCATCTCTTATTTGAAGTGAATTGACAGATATACCCCCTATAAGGGAATTTACGGGTCAGATTTCATCGATCGATTGTTTCATTTATTGCTAGAGAGAACGACAAGAGGAGACGAGACGAGACGAGGAGAGAAGATAAAGTCATATATCGATCAACACCTTCCAATCATCGATTTTTTTTTATCACAAATCTATACTAGTGCTTGAATTTTTGATCTAATCATAGTTTTCTCCTTAGGTAATTTAAAATATGTCCAAAAGTTTTGAATTGAATCAAATACCTTCCAAATCTCTCACTAATTTCTGGTATGATTTTTGATAATCGATACATATACATATATATAAACTGATATATATATATGTGTGTGTGTGTGTGTGTGTGTGTGTGTGTGTGTTAACGCTAAGTTTTATTGGCCAGTCCAATCACGTAATCCACGCTACTAGAACTCCAGATAATAATGAGATCACACAGAAGCTTGACGGCTTGTGCCGCCGGGGGATAGCTCCGGTGTGAGAATAAGTACAGGTCGTTCATAAGGTTTAACAATGGAGGCAAAGTGTTTAGTGCTCAAAAGTAGGTATTACCTCTTAATTGTAACTTTGGCCTTGTATTTATAATACTCACCACCTTTAGAATCCTTCTCCGAGTCGGATTAGGACTTTTAGTCATGGTAGTTACCATAACTTGGGTCCAACACAATCTCCTTAAAGGTGTAAGTAGAATCCAATCCAATTGCTACCTTTGGAGTTACCTTATTCAATTATGATTAGGATCCCAGACTCTGCACACAGGAGAGCCCACTGTACAGGCCCAAACGATCCCACCATCCAGATCGAGCCTCGGCCCAAAGGACTCAAAGTCCCGACCGCGAACACTACACGACATGGTAAGGTTCCGGCCCTAAGGACTCGGATGCCGACCCCGAAGAACATCCACGAAGGTGGGGCTCCGGCCCAGAAGGACTCGGATGCCGACCCGAACACCTCCAACCTCTCCATGGGGTTCAGCCCAGTGGTCTCCTAAAGCCCTTCTAATGTCAGGCCTTCGGCCCACATGAAGGTCAGTAAAACGCTCCCGAACATTGCCCCCCAGTCTCTGATTGTAAGGTGCTTATGATTGGAGACTTGAAAGGTCATGTATTCGAAAGGTCACAACAACTAATGATGAGTTATCTGGGGAAGCCAAATGATCTGTCCTTGTTTCTCGAAATGTTGCACGCCTTTCCATGCCTGGTCCCACCTTGGGCATTTAATAGTCGCCCTTGGGGAGCGTGTTGACACACCTATAAATACCCCCTTTCCCCCATCACTGTCATTTTTCCCAAATATCTACATTTCAAACCCTCTTTTCAAATTTTCTGGCGAGGCGATTTCTGGAAAGTAATCAGTTCACTCCAACTCCTCTTTGTTCGCATTTTTCTGGTTAAAAATCATCACATCTCCAGCTTCCTTTCCTTCATTTTAGCTTCTGAAACTCTGCACTCTTGTTTTCTCCACCTCAAATGGCAGATTCCAACACTATTCCTTCTACCGAGTCAGCCCCGCCTCCGGTCACCACCGACGACCTAATCCCGGTTGATTTATCGGTTGCTCCTACTGATAACCCTTCTTCTTTGGTACTTCCTACCCCCATCAGTGCCGAGGCCAAAATCCACAATGCCTAACACTCCGAAATGGAGTTCTCCAATATCACACCCTCTCAAATCCCCGACATCCGAACCCTTTTCAACATCCCCCAAGAATACAAGCTTTGGGCCCCAAAACCCGATGAGAAAATGTTTTGGAGGCCCGAAGGCGAATGGGTGGCCATTCCCCCATATCTTTTGAAATATGGGGTTCGGTTCCCACTTCATGAATTCATTTCTTCATTCCTTTGTTTTATGGGAATCGGGTTCGCACAGCATGCCAAACTCGTACATCCACCTGGTTGCCTTCATTTCTTTGTGCCAGGAGCTCGGGATCACGCCTGGCCTCGACTTCTTCTTCACCCTATTCACTGTAACGGTCGAAAGAGCCTGACTTGAAGCAATTAAACAAAAGACCCACCCGAACCATTCATGTCAAGACCCCTTCGAGTAACAAGGGGTGGCATGACAAGTGGTTCTTCGTCAGGGGAACCGACCTCTGACTTCTCTCTCAATGGGCCCATCCCGAGGACCCCGCGGCCAAGGTGTCCAAGTTCCCGGAGGATCGGGCCGATTCCTTCAAATCTTTTTACAAAAGGTGGAGCAAAACCGAGATGGAGCCTAGCAGTTCTATCCAGTGAAGCCTGGTTATACAAACACGGCTGTAAGTATCTCTCTTCTGATCGATCAGTCCCCCTCTTACTTTTTCTTCTTTCTCCTCAGATATTTTATGTCTTAACCCATTCTCTTCTGTGCAATGACGATTTTCAAGCCCGAAGGGGAAGCTGAATCCTTAACTCCTCTTCCTATTACCGTCGAGCCGATCCGCCTTCCAATCACCGACGAGATGGCTAAAGAAGAAACCATCCCGATATTGGAACTTTCAACCGGTTCTACTTCGGGTCCAGCCCCTCCGACTTCTTCTGCCAAACCCGCCACCAAAAATGTTCTGAAGATGAACCGGGCGGAGAAGGCGGCTCTGTTAAAGAAAACCAGGAAGCCTTCTGCCAAGGCTCCCGCCAAATCCATCACCGTGGTTCCTCCTAACCGACTCCTCCCCCCACTCAGGTGGTGGTGATCGAGGATTCAGAAGAAACCGAGGAGGTTCCCCTCGAGCCCCGACCCAAGAAGCCACGACTCATCAGTGAACCTGAACAACCACCTCCCGAACAGCAAGTCATCGAGGATGACCCCCTACCCACAGCCACTCCTACTTCCAAGGTGAGTTCTTCCCAAGGGACGCCGACCACTTGCTGGCCGAAGAGTCCTTCGGAGGTATTTTCCTTCAACCTGTTCGACCACTTCAAGCTTTTGGGCGATGACAAACGGTTCAAGGAATTTTCTTCTGAGGAGTATTTGGTGGCTTACGTCCGGGCTCAGTGCCAGGTAATATTGCGGTAATTTACCTTGTCTTTGTAAACTTATAATTTGATTTTGATAACTGATGCATGTGTTTGTTGCAGGCCAACGCCATCCTTGCTCGAGCCATTCCTCCCCTCGCTCGAACCACTAAAAAGGAAATTCAGCTGAGGTTGGGCGTGATGCTGCTTGAAGCCGAGGTTCGAGGCCTAAACTCGGACCTGAAGAAGGAACGGGAGCGCCACGCTGAGACCCGGAATAAGACAACCCGAGCCGAACGCCAAGCCGACGAACTTAGGGAACAATACTCTCTTCTTCAGCATGAGTTCATAGGCCTCGAAGGCCATGCTATGAAGCTGATTGAGAAGAAGGAGCAGCTGGCCACCGATGTCAAAGAGCGGGAGCAGGCTATAGAAGACCTTGGGGAGAAGTTTTTCGAAGTGTACGAGAAGATGAAATATCTGATTCGGGAAAACAACTCCCTGAAGGAAGGTCAAGCCGAAGCCCAGCAATGGATCATAGCCAAATACGAAGAGTCTGACGCCTTGAATGATAAGGTCATGGCCCAGTTTGGTGAAGGGTGTGAGGCTTATTGTGAAAAGGCCCAGGCGAAACTAATAGCTGCTGGGCTCGATGCCTCCTTACTAAACTCGTCGGACGAAGAATCCAAAGCCAGTGATGACCCTCCTCCCAAATAGCTCTTTCAAGACTTGTAAATTTTTTGTACTTCTTCCATTTTCCTTTTTATTTGTACTTTGCCCAAATCGTAAGCGATCGGGTTTTGTAAAAATTTCAAAGTATGAATGAAATAGAGTATCTTTGTTCATAAATT